>VZRQ01002421.1:286065-391840 GCA_013397975.1 Machaerirhynchus nigripectus | reverse complement strand
CCCCCCCAAATCAATGCAGAAAAAGCCCCCAACAATCATTTTGTCTCAACAGCCTGGTGGACTTTATCATGCATGTGACTACACTGAGCAAATAGCTGAGTCATTTTTTTTCCCACAAACACAGGGTCCTAGAGGGAGACCACACACCTCTACCAACAGCATGAGCACATTCTATTGAATGTATTTGAAACAATCAAAGGGAACTCTTTCATTCTGTAATTCATTATCTGGAAAAGAAATACTGGAGGTATTTGAATGACACCCATAACACTTCTCAAAAGCACAGTGAAGCTCAAACAAACAGTTAAAAAGATGTTTTCATAACATCCTTCACTTTTTCAAAGCATGAAAAAATCGCAGTACTCAAAAGTTAGTCTCTTTCATTCCAATACAAAACCCTACCCTCTATGACTTAAAAGTTTTTTAAAAAATTAATTTACCTGTCTATGAATTAAAGCATCAGTGTTATTCACAGAAACAAAACAAAACAAAAAGAGAAACTCTTCTGTCTGGACAGCTCAGCAATGGGAATACCTGTTTCATGTAGCATGACAGCAGGCTCTTCCAGAAAATATCTGCAATGTCTTTATATCTCGTCCCCAGAATACAAACCTTACATTTGACAAAGAAAATTTAAAAATACTTGTTGTTGCTCTTCTGCCTTTTTTTTTTTTTCCCAAAGTACATTCTCACATGTAATACGAATTGCATTGCAGATAGCAGGGATTAGTGGAAAGCTGAAAGCTTCTTACCAAGTACCCCAAGGCGATAGTTGACTGTGATGACTATCACATTCCCATAACTTGCTAGAACACTGCCATCATATAAATTTCCAGTGCCTTCCATGTAGGACCCTCCGTGAATATACACCATCACAGGCTTAGGTCCCCCACTGTCCCGAATGTCTGGAAAAAATATTAAGACACATTTTATCTCAAGAAAGCACCAAAGAAGATACATGCAATATGCAATTTTTTTTTTTTTAAATTTAGTGAGGTTATTTTATTCTCGAAGTGTTTCTCAAGCAACATCTTTTACATAAGGAAATGTGCGGGTGGGCATAAGTGTTTCTTTGTGGCTTGCTCGTAACTAAAACTCTTATTTTTGAAGCCCTCTGCAAAGCAGGAAGGAATTGAAAATGGTAACACATTTGCTCGAATGCAGTGAGACATTGATTCTGATCTTGCTGAATTGGGTGTCTTCTACATAATGTCTACTAAAATAAGTGTGAACTCATTTTTGGCTGAACACTTCTGAAAGCTCAGTGCAGCTTTCTGTTCTCTTAGCTAAGGGAAATCCAGCATGTTAAGATGAACAAGATTTCTGCTCATACATAAAAGTGTTGATTTCTTCCAGTCCACTCATCAGAAAAAGGTGTGTGCAAACAGCTGCCTTTGGATGGGTCTGAAGCTTGAGTTCTCAAAAAGTACCTGAAAATTGTTTAACACTTAGACCTTGAATTAAGATCATTGGTAACTTGGGTAGCCTGAAGGTTAAGGTGCATGGGTGCTTCTTAGTTTCCTAAATTATGGAAAGGACTGAATATTTGGAAGAATAAATGCCCAGAACAATACT
The DNA here is from genome assembly GCA_013397975.1 of Machaerirhynchus nigripectus. Classification (NCBI taxonomy): domain Eukaryota; kingdom Metazoa; phylum Chordata; class Aves; order Passeriformes; family Dicruridae; genus Machaerirhynchus; species Machaerirhynchus nigripectus. Next base: position 390,265 of record VZRQ01002421.1, on the reverse strand, counting down.
GATAAATCCCCACCCTGTATTAAAAAAAAAAATTGCAAGATCCTCAAAAGTGACATCAAGGACAGGGAACAGTTTTAAAATGTTAGAAGCTCTGTTGTTCTCTCTGACAACAAAATTAGATATTGTCACACTGGTTTGAGTTTTGGTTTAGGTATCCCTCCACCCCCAAACAGTCCTATTTGCAAATGGATGCATCTCCTCAGAATGAAACTTTGAACACATGAACAGTGCTGCTCCTCATAAGGAGAATTGTTCATGAGTACCAATTCAAAACAGTTAGTATGGAGTGATTTGTTTTTAAACGTTGGGGTTTTCCTGTTGGACAGGAAATAAATCAGCTTAGGTGTAAATTTAAACTCTAATATCTGATTAAATTGCATTTTGTTCTCATTTACTGGGTGCCTGCATCTCTTCCATCACCCGAATCATGATATGCCATAACAGTCCCTCAAAATCCAGAAAGAAAATAGTAAGAGAGCATAGGAAAACTTCCCAGTGAGGAACTGTTCTGAATATTCTGATTCAAAGACAATTTTTTGGTCATTATGACAGTATTGAAGTGACTTCCCTGATTGCTCCCTTCAGTGTTTGAAGAAACCTCAGATGCATTGTTTATTCCTTTGATTTGGAAGGATCTTAGTTCGGAAGCTTTCGAGCAAGGTCTCTGCAGAACTGTGAGAACTGTTTCTGCAGGGCTGCAAGGAGTAGTGAGGGCACTTACACTAAAAACCCTGCTTGTGGAATTCGCTGGAAAACATCCTCACAGATGTGTCTGCTTATAGAAAGCCAGCTGCTACTATTATTTTGGTATTGATTCTAATTTGAAGAAAATGCCAGAACAGTCAAGATCAGAAATTGGATCTTCAATATTGGAAGTACTAGAACAATCATTTATTCAAGACAAAAAAGATGATGAAAAGTTGTGCATGAAATTGCTTGTATTGCTCTCCTTGATTGAGCCTTTAGGGAGGGCTTTCCAACATGCAGCTTTCAGAGTGTAAAGCTACAGAGATTATTTATCTTCATTGTCCATAGGATGGAGTTATGAGCTTCTCAGGTTTCAAATCTACACTGAGGAAAAAGTCTTTCCAAATTCTATTTTCAGTAGATGCTTTTTTTCTTAGTCTATGCTGCCTTTTTTTTTTTTTTTTTTTCCTTTGGATACAAATATGGAAACAATAATAAATTATTAATCTGAAATCACTGTGTGACTGTTCCCAGCAGAAATTGTACACAGTTAATTGTATGCTTGACGGTAACACAGGGGGAGACTGTCTCAGAATTCTTCTTTAATTAAAATTACATAGAATTACAGAGCACCAACCGTGAACGGCAATGAAATGTTGGTAGCACTGGCCTGTATAGCTGGAAAATGATATTGGGATATTTAGAAAAGAATGAGTGTCCTTTATCTAAGAAAGGAAGCACATATTCATGAATAACATCTCATATATTAGGAAGTTATTCTTTGAGTAATTTCTGTCTCTCCAATTCTGTTATTTTCTACTACTAATATCCTTGTAAAGATTACAGATCAGACAGGAAGATAAAGGAAGGCCAGTTTTCAGCTCTGCCTCTGTGCCACATCAGAGCAAATGACGTGCAGAACAAATTTTCCTCATTCTGTTTTGCCAAAGCCATCAGTCTTAAGAGGAATCCCTCCTACAAAAGAAAAATTATGCATCTGTGTGTCCTGGGCAGTAATTTGGTGCTGGAGACATCAGTCAGGGTACGCAGCCTTCAGCTGAGGCTGGTGGGACTTTGGGCTATGGATTATACAAAAGCTATGGAGCTCTTCATGGGAGAAAGAAAGATCACTGCATTCTGGTCAGTGATTTCATATCATTTGCAATCTGCAGCCAGGAATATTTGAATGGTGCAAATATTCAGCTGGGAGAGTGTTGTTTCAGTACATACATTATTAGCAATGGACGTTATTTAATGAAAAGATCAAAGGCAGAGAGCAAAAAAAATCACTGTAATCAAGAATTGATTCCTACCTTAAAGTGTTCCTCCAAGAAAACTCTCATCCTTTAAAACTAAACTGGAGGAAGAATTAAGTTAATACTCCCTGAGGATAAAAATCTGTATTGGTGTAAAAGTGGCAGAAAGATGCACTTTTCAGAAGTGATTATAGAAGTTAAGTGTCCAACCCAATTAAGTAAATAATTGCTATTTCTGGTACTCAGATATTTTCATTTTCAAAGCCATTTTCAAAATTCAAATATTTCCATTTTTAAAACCTGACCATAAATGATACAACTTGCATTTTTTCCTGCAGGCTGGTGTCAGTCCTTTTTATGCATGTGCTGCAGTGGTTTCAGGACACTGTAGTTACACTTTCATATGCAGATTAATAGTTATTCATGGATGCAGATTAATAGTTATTTGTGTTTGTAGCTCATTCTGAACCTGAAGACTTTAGGTGTAAATGTGGCGTTTCTGCCAAGTGTGGATTTATAGACTGATTTAATTTAGTTGTGTTCTGCACTTTTTGTTGCTTTTTATTAAGTGTTGCTTTAATTAAAAACACACACATCCATCTTTTCAAAGACATATGCAAGGATAACTGTTAAAAATCCTTCTCAAATTCAGCTCAGTTCCGGTTTCAGTCACACAGAAGATCATTTTTGAGTGCTGTGATTTGTTTGGCTTTAAATTGCTAGTTCATAAAACATCTAAGTAGACCTTACTGTACAGCAGAGAATAACCTTATTTATATTACATATACATCAACTTTCTTATAATTATTTCTGTTATCTCTTCTCTTCTGTACCTTTCTAATGTTTGTTGCATCTACTTTTTATGTCTCATCTTAATCACCTTACAGACAATTTAGGAATAGGGCTGTCTTTTATTCTATGTTTGTTACATTACACAACAGGAAACCGGGTCTGACTGTGAATATCAGTCACAATTGTCATATATAACAAAACATAATTATAGCTTCAGTCATTCGAAGCTGCTGTGAATTGGCCACATGACTTAACAAGCATAATTTGCAGGGAGCAACCAAAATGGGAAAGGAAGAAAGCCTACCTGGAGACAACTTCACACAAAAAGATAATTAGTTTAGCACCGATGTCACAAGCATTGCTTTTCTAGATGGCATAAAAAATTGTGACAGTTTGATGCATATTGTTGAGTAAATCTTGGGTTTTGAACATGAAACAGCACTTCCACTAGCACAGTGGAAAATTTTTAGACTGGTTAGTGCAAAACCTATGTGTGCCCTCCATAGAATGTTATGTGGGTGTGTGTGCAAATCCTCCATAAGCCTTTGTCAAAAATATTTAAGTAGAGCATTGCTACTCCTTATCATTTTAAAGCCTTTTAACCTTTCAGTTCAAATCCATCAGACGCCTTATAGATGCATTACCATTTAATAAATTAGTGAAACTTACTCCCAACATGCAAACATCCATTATTGGCATAATGGTTTTTAAAATGAGATATAAAACTAGATGTCCTGAGACTATTAAAGGAACTACTGAGCTTGTGTTCAGAGTTTCAGGTATGTTTTCTGTTTTAAAATACAGCCTGCATCCACCAGGCTTCAGACAAATAGAATTCTCTCTCTTTGTTTGTTTTCCTATCTGTCAAACCAGGGGATCATTTTGTGCACTCTGAAACCCTTAAGTACTTTTACCTGAATATTATTTGAGATCCTGATGGAAGGCTATATGAATGTATATCCTAGCATGAAAAAGGCCAAAGCTTTTACAGGTAAACATCTGGAGCAGATTCCCATTAGAGTAGGACCTCAATAGCCAGGTAGGCTGTCATTTTAAATTATTAAAGGATGATGGTTAGAAATGCAAAAGCTGACAGACTCTTCACTGCACAAGCAACGCTTGGCAGTGCTGAAAATAAAATGAAGCCCTAAAGAGATACTTAAATTAAAGGTCTGTCAGAACTTTATTATGCAGGTTTTCAAGTATTAATAACATCACTACAAAAATTTGACACAATTTGAACCAAGTGTCTATGTGTAAAGGGAAAATATGATCAGCACAATTTAATGTGCAAGGGGCACCGGGAGCTGTGCTTTGGGAAATCACGGAACTAACGTGACTGGGCGACAGGAGGAACAGGAATCATGAATTTGGCTATGTGCATTAGTCAACAAGCTCACCCAAAGTGGTCAGATCCGTGCTACCCCAGCCTGGCTGGCCCTCATTAAAGCCTGTAATTAAGGCTGGAGCATGTGGTTACTTTGCAGGGTAGACAAATGTGTTCTGCTGTTTGCTGATCTCCGAAGTCCAAAAAGGTGCAACCAGTGCCTGACAGAGCGCGTTGCTCCCCCTCTTTCTTCCCATGACAGCTGAAGGGAGATGAAATGCTGAACTTGGCCACCCAGTGTGTTTCAGTACCAACGGAGTGATGGGGGTTTGGAGAGCCTCAATTCTGCCATGTGCTCCTTTACGCCAATGGCGCTACAGCTTAGCATGAGAAGGGATTTGCAGATGGATTCTGCATCATTAGCAACTTAAAATTTGAGTGGATTTGTGCCTTTTTTGATTTAAAACATGCTCTGGACCAAGAACTTCCTTCAGTCAATGAAGTCCAATAGCCCATACAGGACAGAGCACCAGACTAAATTATCAGAATCATCACAGCTACAGCCTGTGAGCAAACAGCAACATCTGCTCCTAATGTTTCTTTTTCCACAGGAGAAATTGGAAGGGAGGAGGGAAGAGCAGAAGCATCTATCAACTCCAGTGCAGACCCCACTTCTGAGGCTTGTACTCTCAGCAATAGACATGATGTCTGCATTCCTCAGACTTAGCATCTGTATTCTTCCTTTCTAAAAATGGAATAGCAGCATTCCTGTATTGCAGAGGGATGCTGTGAGGCTGAATACATTAAAACCTGAGAGATGCTCAAATGGCATTGGGGACTAAATAAGGATTTAAGATTGACAGATTGATGTGCCAGGCAAGGTGTGTATGATGGAGCAGTGGATGAGAATTCATTTGTGAGCAATCCTTCATGGATATTTCATACAACACTAACTACTTAGAAGTCCAGTTCTGATCCCAGAGTACATTGGCTGGTTAATGATTTGTGTTGCCATATTTTAAGTCATGCTTATGATTTTAATGGATAGGAGCTACGGATGCATAAAAGTCACTGATTTTCACTGTAGCCAAATTAAATTATTACCTGACCAAAATTAAGACTAAGACAAGACACTAAGATTCAAATATTTTAGTTTCTAAAACTAAGCCTTGTTTCCAGACTGGGGAAGATACACTCTGTGTAACTGCTGAGCAATTTGAAGCTAAGTCTTGCATCTACACTAGATATTGCATACCTGCAGGTCAACAAATAGGCAAATCCACCACTGCTATAAAAAGAAAGAGCCCCAGGGCTCAGCAGTTGCAAGTGCTTTTGCCACTCTTGTTTTTGGTGTCTGCTCAAGTTGTTCAATACTTGCTGAAAACAGGTAAGCAATAGAAGTGTAGGCACGAAAGGGTGAAACAGAAAAAAGAATCCATCCAGACTGGGGAAAAAAGGCATTTATATTGTTTCTGACTTTTCACACGTTTCACACTCATAGAATTTGAAAACACCTTCATTTTTTAAACAGCAAATTTGCAGATCATTAGCTGGTAATGTGCACTACTGCCTTTGGGTCTTTTGAAAACAAAAATGAAAAATGATCTAATTAAGCCTGGTCTACTGGTTGCAGCACATACCAGAGACCCACGTTTGATTACTGATTCCAGTGCTTGTGCTGGCAAGGTTTGGACCATAATATTGTGGTAGTGACATGCAGCAGCTGATGGGAGCAGGATTGCTGAACAGTGTTTTAAAATGAAATCTTCTAATCAAACTCAGATATTTGAGTGGCACAACACGAAATGCTGTCCAGACATTTGCTACAAGAAGCTACTATGGAAGATCTTTCTTCAGAAAGATATAATACAATAGATAGACATGAGATCTTGGGATTTTTTAATATAGAGGCCATCCTGGGCATTTTAGAAATCACTGGGCATTGTTTATATATCATGGATTCTATGATTATATGATACAGCTATTTTGCACCATGTATAGCCCAGTCTCCCTAATATTCTAATTTCATCATTCCCTCAGTTTAGCACTTTTTTTATTTTTTCAACAGCTATTTATTTGTAGGATTTTACTGTGCCTAAAATCTACCATACTACAAAAAATGAAGGCTTTGATGGACAGGTTAGCAGAAAACTAGACAGCTAAGGTGACCCTTTGCTTGGCATCTCTTTTTCCTGCTACTCATACCCAAAGACATATGACTAAGTTTGTGAACTCTTCAGTTCTGCACATGCAACAAGTGTGTTTCAATACAAAAGAGCAGGTTCACAATAATGCAGGACATCTGATCCTGCTCCTCCACTGGGAAATGCAGGGTGTCAGCAGGCAGGGTTTCTATCAACCCAGCAGACATCCCAGCAGTCTTGAGTGTCTAGTGATCATAAAAATTTAAATTTTCTCTGTCTCTCTGTGCCTCTCGGAAGCAGTAAAACTCTAATTACTGCCTGCACTCTTCTATTGGCATGGAAAGGAGAACAAAACTGTCACTTGTACACCACAGAAAATTAATCCCAGTCCTATAAATTACAGAGATTTATTAGTGCTTTAAATGTGCTTCAAATGTGCTTCTTCCCTTCTAGTTTGACTGCTGTGTTCTTACAGTCCTTCTTCTCTCTCCTGCAATTGTCAAAGAGGGAGACAGCTTTTCCCTGACATGGACACTTGTTCTCAGCCGTCTGAGATCCCTCCTCTCATCTGATCCTACCCACTAAAGCACTTTCTGACAGCCACCACTCTCTGCTGAATTTCAGCAACCTGAGGAGTCTCTTTTAAGTCTGTCTAAGCAGGGAAGGATTCACCAAACCTAATGTCATTAGCAGCTGTCTTGGCAATTATACAGCAATTTAGGAGAGCTATTGAGGCCCACTGGGTGAATAGCCCAAATTTCAGATGGTTTCTTAAAACATATTGTTAAAACAACACGGAGTAACTTTTGCAGTGGCTAATTCTCTATCACAGATCTTTGACAATTCGTAAGAATTTCCCTTTCAATGTTGTGTCATGGACTCCTGTCAAAATGTCCATCATAAAGCTAGGAGGATCTGAATTGTCATAATTAGCTCTGAATAATGTGTGTCCTGATTTCAGCTGAGACAGAGTTAATTTTTGCCCTTAGGATGAGAATAATGTTGATAACACAATGATTTTTTCAGTTGTTGCTGAACAGTGCTCACACTAAGGCAAGGACATTTCAGCAGGTGGGCTGGGGGGCATAAGAGGTTGGGAGTGGACAGAGCCGGGACAGCTGAGCCCAACAGGCCACAGGGATATTCCAGATATCCCAAACCCTACAGTGCCATGCTCAGCATGTAGCCTGGGGGGAAACTGGCTGGGGATCACTGCTCAGGAACTGCTGAGCACCAGCCAGGGGCTATGAGCAATTGCTCTGTGCACCACATGGTTGGCATATTCTTACTTTTTTATCACTACTATTGCTATTACTTCATTTCTGTCATGTTAAACTGTCTTTATCTCAATTAATAATTTTACTTTTTTATTTCCTTCCCCAGTTCTCTCCCCCAGCCAGCTGGGGAGGAGTGAGTGACTGGCTCTGTGCTGTTTAGCTGCCTGCTGGGTTAAACCACTACATGAGAGCTTTCAAAGGAGATTTTCAGTTTATCAAAATCATCAAATCTTGCAAATTTTGGGCCAGCTGGTGGGCTTTCACTCATATGCTTAGCATCCAGATTCAGTAGAGGATCATAAATCAGACATAAAATTGTGAAAAAACCTGTGTTCAATTATTGGGTAAGAAGTTAAATGCACATATTAGCCTTCCTTAATCTTTTCTGAAAAGACTGCATGCTTCTGTTTAAGTTAAATAGTTGATGTTCTGTGTGATGAAAAACTTCTTAAGAGCCTTTCAGTCCACAAGTTAAGTTGAATCTTAGTATCTGGCCAATTTCCCCCTGCCACCCCAAGTATTAAAAGAGAAGCAAGCAGCAGCTCTACCAGTCCTGTATGCTAATTTGTTTTACCCATTGACCATAAAACACACAAAGTACATGTTTAAGATTCAGAATTCTGAAGCACATCTACTTGAAGGGATGAGACTGCTCAGGAAAAGAGCCCCTTGTTACCATTTTCATAGCCCTGAAAAAATACCAAATCTGCATAGCCTCATGATCAACAGACATAATTTATGAACGGAATAATATGCTTGACATTTCAAACTTTTGATTTTACTTGGTAATAGGGTTTTCTAAGGGTCAGCTCAAGCAGAGGAGCATGTTTGTATGCTTGCAGAAAACAGAAGAGATCAGGTTATTTTAGTTTTAGTTTAGCTCCACAGAGCCTCACCAGCAGGCAATGCTGCCTCCCTTCTGGAGGGAGGTGGAGTAGCCTTCAATTTATTTATATTTTTTCATGGCAGCATAAAGGCAGACGGGTTGGCATTTGGGGAAATTCAGTTGCTTAAGAGACACTTTTAAAGAATTTTCTGTATTTTTCCTTCTATGAACAAAACATTTTCTATGTTTATCAAACTGAGATCAGTCAGTGAAAAAAAGAAACATCTTTGTACTTGGTGAAATACATAGGGTTAGAAAACATGCAAAAAGGTGTACAGAGAAACTTTAAAAGAGTGTTAGTTTAAATAGTATGGACAAAATTCAGTCAAAAGGTGGGATGCAACATATCAAAAGTCCATTTCAAGAAAACAAAAACCCTCCTTTTTAAATATTGTTACTGTTTTGTATCAAAACGTAGAACTTAACAACATTCTTTCTTTTAAAAAATTAAAAATATATATGTATAACAACAAGCAAGAAGACAAAACACATCAAAAATGGGAATTAAAAAAACAAAAAAACTCTTCAAAAGAAGACAAGAAGTCAAAAAAAGAGGGGAGAAAAAAGATTTTCAGGGATCCTTGTCATGCAAATCAGTTTGGCGGCAAAAAATACCTTCATCTTCAGCACCGTCATTATCACCTAAATCATCTGTCTGTTTCTTTGTAAGGGGACCTAGGATTAAGAACGGAGAAAATGGAGGAAAAAAGACAATTCAAGAATATACAAGACTGAGGAAAAAAACAGTGAATATTAAATTCCCACGGACGTTTCAAGAAAAACATTTGCAGGGAGGGAAATCATAGTTTATAACAACCCATTTTTCAGCAAGTTTTTCAAACATTACAGCAAAACCTTCCCTAGGGGGTATGGCTATTAGAAACATCTAGCACAAGAATCAGAGAGTACCCAGTGCTTTATTGTTTTTAAATGAAGAATCAAAGCTTGTTTACTAAAAGCATACCCCGCCATAAACTGTATTTATCCACTTCATTTAATTGTTTTTTCCTGCTGCTGTTATTAGGAATAGTGGAGCCAAGAACTGCCAAATTACCTCTTGCATTTGATGCAATAAGGTGGTTAATAAAAGCCTTGACAGTTGGTTAAAACAATATATTCTGTCAAATGCTAGTTCACATTTCTATATTCAACCATTTGAGTTCATGCTTTATATAAAGATAAGCACGGGTTTGATTTTTTTGGGTTTTTTGACACATTCATCACATTCTCTTTTAAACAGAACTGTGGATACCCTTGAAACCTTTGACTGCCTGCTGAGATATTTGTCAAGGAACATGAAAATCCATATGTAGGCCAGAAACGAGTGAAATCCCAGCCCAACCAAAGACAATGACTTTTGCCATTGATTTCAGTGGGGCCAGGGTTTCGTGCAAAAAGGTATTGAATTGAAATTTAAGCTTGGGCAAGGCATCCAGGTTTATAATCTCTTATCTCTCTAAAAGGATGATGAGACAAAATTCCTTTATGCCCAACACCTGTATTATTAACAAGTATTTATAGATTTACCATATTTCCCAATGGGAAAAATTCCCACTCCTTTACTGAGTAATAAAAATATACACCAGAAGGAAAGTCAAAGGCTATCCTGAAAACATTTCCATGTCATATATTTTACACACTTACGCACAAACAAAAGACAGTTGGAACTCAGCATTATCTTTCCCTTTTTTTCAGAGCTCTCTCATTTCCATGACATTCTGTAATTTGCATGCGAAAAAGCAATCAGTACGAACACAGGGCTAAGTAACAAAAAAGAGAAAAAGCCAGCCAAGCACAGAGTAGAAAACAAGAACTTCCTCATGCATAAAATAGCAATAGACAAAAACAACAACAAAAAAAGAGATGAACAGTATGTGTTGATATTTGCAGTAGATGTAGGCAAGAGACATGCATTAAATCTAAGCACTGTGGAGTATTAAAACATTTGTATTTAAAAAGCTCTCTGTCTCTGTTATTTTACAGGGTATTAGTCATTCAGCATTAAACTTGTCATTTATAGGCAAAATACCATGTACTGGAGTGATGCATTTTTTAAAAAATCATAAAATGTTTTTACCAGGTGCATGGATTTAAGGAACAGAAAAAAAATATGAAGTACCATGAGACTTTAACTGTGAATGTAGGAACTGGACCGTATTATTGAAAACCAAAGCTCAATACCTTAATTCCTGCATCAGTCAGGAGTTTAGTTTTTAACTCATTCTAAATACAGAACACTAGAATTATACATCATAAATAAAACACAAGCATTTGTATAGTCACACCTGTAGCAATCACTCTGGTTAGTAGAAAGCCTTGGTGATGCGAGTTTTTCCTGCTACAAGCCCTGGATACAATCTTTGCAATATTTGGTATCTGGATGAAGTGCCCTGATCCAAACACACACACGTCCAAATGTCTCTCTGCTCAACATTTTCATAACATAGCAACTTTACTTCTAAAAGAATAACATTAGAAAAATAAAAACCTCTATGCAAAGAATGGCAATAATTTCATGGTGGGTTTGCAGCGCAGAGAAGAGGAAGAGTGAATTTAAGATTGGTAAGAGCTGTGTACTTAAGAATGGAGATCCAGAGACAGGCAAGGATATATATATTTATACACACAAACACACACACACATTCTTAATGGCTTCTTATATTTTAGATTTTAAAAATGTCAGAAAATAACAAATTAGCATCTGGAAAGGCAAACAATGCACGTGTCTCCAAATAACTTTCACAGAGATGGGCAATTTATTTTCTAGATGAAACCAAGACAATGCCTGTTACATTTTTTTTTAATAGCTGGCCTTTGGGAGGTATTTTGTGTAGATCATGCTTCCAGATCTCAACTTCAATTACAAAGTGCATCAACCATCTCAATGTAAATGTCTGATCTCCTACCATTTCTGATTTTACAGTATGGTGAAGCATGATTTGGGCTAGCTTTAAAAACCTCCTGGATAATTTTCATGTTTGTACTGTTCTGAGGTTCTGTGAAAAACATTAAAAAGTAAAATTAGACCACCTTCCTTAAAATCATAGAATTTTTTAGGTTGGAAAAGACCCTTAAGATCTAGTCCAGCCATTAACCCAGCACTGCCAAGGCGACCACTAAGCCATGTCCCCAGGAGCCACACTCACACATCTTTTAAATACCTCCAGGGATGGTGACTCAACCACTTCCCTGGGCAGCCTGTTCCAGTGCTTGACAATTCCTTTTTGCAAAGGGGCTGACCTATTTTTGAGTTGCCATAAATTAAACATGCTTTTTAATATAGCTATAGATCTGTTTCACAATGCAAGGGCTCTGCTCCCCACATCCCCCAAGCAGGAGGACCCGTCCCTGTGGAGACACGTGGCACAGCCACCAGGCACCACTCGCAGTGGCTAGGAAGGAGATGAGAGATTATTTCTCCCACAAGTTCACTCCAGACTGCAAATATAATGGACAACATTTATTACATCTTCAGACAGCTTTTCTGCTTCCTGGAATCATAATGCTCTGGGTCTAAGGAACCAAAGCAGAGCTTGGTCCTGATGTAGCAGGAATGAACCTCCTTATACTTTATCTAAACATATAGGGGTGCTGTGGAGTTTAATTTGTATTTTTGAATTGCTGGGAAATCCCTAAAAGAAGCATCAGCTCAAGACCCATTGTGCTCTGGGCTGTCTAAAGGGGCAGCATTGAGGGGTTCAGCCTGGAGTACTCACAGAGGAAGCAGAGCTCTGTTACGAGCTGTGATGCCTGTTTCACGCACAGATGCTGAGGACACTTTCTGAAGGCATGAAAGTGGTATTAGAGAGAAGCTCTGGATTAGAATTCCACCCCTTTTAGCAATAACTCTCATTCTAAAATCAGTAAGAAATGGCTTTTGCTTCTGATTCTCCAGATAACTGATTACTCTGACTAACAGCCTCACTGTGTCTGTATGATCATAAAGAAAGATTGATGTTTTGAGCCCTCACACAGAAACACACGCTGAAATCACAAGCAGATAAACAGAATAAAACCTTATGGAAAGAACCTACAAAATGTAGTAGCAATAACCTTTTTAAGTAAAAATAAATCAGAACTAAAATTGCTTAGTAGGTGTATAATTTTTAGATATTTTCTGCAGCTTTCAATTAATATTCTACAGCTAGTTTATGATTTTGTAAATTAAATGTATCCCTCAACTAGGTTTATTTCTTTAGCACTTGACTGTTTATTCAATATATGACTCTTTACAGTTCTTCCATAATTTTAATATTCTTTTCAGGTAACAGAAACTAATTTTAAGAATACTGGTACTAAGACATAATGGACTATGAGCTAATGGAACAAAAAAGATTATTTTACAGAATTATGATTGCCAGTCCTTTGTCTCCAGTTACTTTTCACTGTTGTTCTACTGTAGCCTTCTCTTCACCTTTTGTGAAGGCCCAATTAATGTTACTTTTTGAGTATTTCACTTTCAAAAATGGGCATCTATTACAAAAAGAGGATTTTACTATATTTAAGTCACAAGCCTTCAAACAGGTAATGCTGCCTTACTGTGCCAGCCTAAATTTTAGCTAAAGTTTATGTAATGAATATTAAATGTCAACAAAACAATCAGGTACCATAACTAATGGGGGGAAAAGAGGATACTAAAGCTTCTAAAATGCTGATGCAAAGATGATTTACTTATCAAAAGACTCTCTAAGGTTTAGTCTCATTTAGTCTCATGTTGGTGCATACCCATAACTCTCATTAATGCTAATGGGAAATTAGCCCCCTAAGTCACTTTAAAAAGGGGAAAAAGTGATTACTGCATTTTATGTTTCCTAAAGGCAAGGAAGTCTCGCTACAAAAGCTAAAGAAATGCTGTGTGCAGGAGGCACTCCTAGCGAAGCCCATGCTCATTTAATTTAAAAATAGTCCTTACATTATTGAAATTATTATTTAAATATTTATTCTGTTTGTATTGCAATCAATTCTAAGGCACTAGTGATGTATTCTCAGACCTTGATAGTGACTACTGTGTGCCTGCAGGTCCCTTTCCTTTGCTCAAAATAAGAGAAATAACACACCTCCTGTCCAGTTAGCTAAAGAGTAATTACGCACTCAGAAATAATTAAATCCAGCCATATTAATTCTGGTTTTTATCATTCCCTTTGATGAAGGACTAAGGTACTTTAGCTCGCAAATACATTAAAGCTGATTATAAATTCTCTCTTTATGGGCTTGATTCGGCAGAAATTATCCGTGGCCTTTCGGACCGCAGGAGTGTGGGAGGCACGGAAGCTCTGGATGTCATTAGCTCTTTGGCCTGGGAAAGCTATTCATCATCAAACAGAGTCATGCTGCAAGTTGACACCATTTTGTAAAACAACAGTGCAAATGCTCCAAACTTAATAAATCAGAGCTCATGTATACAGCCATTGTTCGGGCCAGAATGTTCTCCTTCAGTAATGAGGGAAGTGGGGAAGGAAAAAAGGACCTTTTACATCAGGTTAAGCAGGCTCTGTGGACCCAGTCATTTAGAAATCACCACAGTAATAATTAGTCTTTGAGGTGAGGTGTCTGCTCGATGGAAAGGGGGAGAGACGAGGCTGAGGCTGAATGCTGAAATGATACACGTAGGAAAATTCACCAAGTGGGTTGCAGCACTGTGGGATATGATGTTACATATTTATCTTTAAACTTATCTAGGTGCCCCCAGCCAGCTACTTCTATTCCCTCTTCATTAGCCCATTCCTTAATTAAGCATTGAAAAACTGTGAAGTGAAATTACCTCATCTTTTTAGATCCAAATATAAAATAATGAATTCTTTGTTATTTCTACCATCATTTCTGTGCAAGAGATTCTCCAACTAAAAAAAAAACCAACTTGTTTCGAATTTTCACTATCAGATGTTAGCTGAGACAGAGCAACATGTTGTACCTATCTCCAGTTTTTAATTTAAAAGAAATTAATGAAGGGTTATAAGTAACAATCTTCACACCTTAACATTTTCTGTGAAAAAAAATTGAATTCTTATATATTGAGATTAAAATATAACTCGCTCTATATACTCATATATACAACTGTAATGACAAAAGAGAAAGTTACAGCACAATAGTTATCTGATGAATAATTTTATAAAGTCATCTTCTTTCATTTGAAAATTAGAAAGCTCTCAGCAAAAATAAAAGAATTCGGATTCCTTAGAGAAGATAAATTTGGAAGGTACGAAAGGCAGTTCGGTCTAAGAAACACTTAAATGAAAAAAAATCTCTTTCTATTGTCATACTTTGCTGCAACAGACAAAACAATCTTTTTATTACTTTTTTATTTCCCTTTTTACTGTCCTGATTTCACCACACACTCACTCCTTTCCTTGTTATTCACACACACCCCCACTCATTAAATTCCTTTTATTTCCATATTGCACTGATTTGTAATATTCATACTTATCAGCAGGGCAAAGCCCTGGCCGACTTTGCTTTTTGATGGCAACATTTGCATTCATGTTTTAACAACAAATGATGGCACAAACCTCAGTAGTTTCACATCTCACTACCTGATCTGTGATGACAATCAAGCTCTGTAATTAGAGCTGCAAGTAACTCAAATTTGCATCCGCAAGTGAGTGACAGGTACAAATTGAACCCACAAAAGGGTTGCCAACTTTCTTTGAAAATTTACATGTATAAATGCTTTGTCACTAAAGAAGCTATTCTGACACTTCAAGACTAACTCCTGCTGTGCCTTTTATAACAGCATATTGCTGAAGTGGCACACAGAAAGAATATCTAATCCCAAACCTTTTTATTCACAAGATTAATCACACTGGCTGGGTCTTGATTTCCCTTAAATCTGAAGGAGTTTCATTACTGTGTGCTAGGTATGTGTGAATTTAAATAAATTAGAATCTGGGAATGTCAGGAGAGTTTCACTCTTCTGCCTCCCATTTTGGATACAGCGTGAAATTCTTTGTGTTCTCGGAGGTGCAGGCACTTTATGTTCACATGTCCTGAGAACAGGCCCTTGTTAAAATCCATCCCCTCTGAAACAGGTCACTCTATAAATCCAATTCCATTTCTAGGGGCTTTTGGTTCCATGAAATGCCTTGCATGGAGCCATGCAGCATTCCAGGCAGGGCAGCGTAAGTGCAGATGGGTGGGTGAGAGAGGCCCATCCACACAGGAGCCAGGTACAGCCCTGGAGACCTCCTGGCTGAGCTGCCTGCTGATCCTGGTAGGTTTGGGGTGAACACACAGCTCATGGACAGGGGGGATGTAGGACAAAGGAGAAGTTATTCAGTGGAAGAGCCAAAAACCTGGGAATTATTCTACACATCCTAACTTCTGAGACACTCCGAGTTTGGCTCTAACCAGTGGAAAAAAACATGCTAGAGGGGAAAGAGGAGTGACATTTATGCACCTTTTTTTTTCCAGGGGAAGTAAGGGATGGAACAGACGCTCAGGATAAAGGAGTGGGTGTCCCAACCATCAGAACTAGACACGAGAAAAAGTGTTTCAGATGGCCATGGCTGGCACAGAGAAACAAAGTCCATGCCTTTAGCCAGGAGCTCGACAGCTGGAGTGCTCCAGAGGTGAGGGATGGGTGGGTAAAAGACATGAAAAATGAAAGTTGTAAGCTGTTATATTGGCATTAACATCAGCATTTACAGCTCCAGTGCCACCTCACGTGCTTATGTCACAAGTTCATGCAGCTTTTACCGTTTGATTTGCATTAATAATTCATGCTGTTTTACGGACACTCATACTCCAGGGTGACACGCTGCTGTAAGGAACTGAATGCAGCATTACCTGGCTGTGCCACCACCTGAGCGTTGAGATCATGAAGCAGTTCTCCCTCTCTACAGGTAATGACTACAAACCAGACCCTAATGAAGACTTATGGACATGCTTAACTTTAAGCCTCTGAGTAAGTTCTCTGAAGTCAACAGGCTAAATCCAATAATATTAAGATAGATTCACAACTGTTAACAGAGCTGCTCTATTTGCATCTGGGCCAGGAGATCAACGCAGGGGTAAAAGATAGACATGAGCATCCCAAATTTCTAACTTCCCTCAGTTGTTCTGTGGATAAATCTAATCAACAAATAGAATTTCAATCTCTTGAACATACCACCAAAGCACTGCAATGAAATTAAATTCTCTTTTTATAAATGCATTGCTTCTTAGTCTGTGTACATACAAATAAAATTCTGCATTCATTTTTCACAGCTCTCATAATCAAATTGCTTCCTAATTTTAAAGAAGATATGAACTTGTTTTAGACCACAAGGTTATAAAAATTGATCATGTTTAGCTCCTGCAATAGAACTAAAGAGTTGTAATTTTAAGATCCAAATTTTTGGTTCCCAAAGGAAGATTTACAACTGTCATTAACCTATCGACATTAATCTTCGCTTTCCCTTGAAGATCTCTCTAGCATTGTTGCAATAAGTGCAAGTAAGGATGCAGTGAGTGCATCCTTTATATAAGACCATACAAAGACACAGAATAAAAAACCACCAATTTGAGTGCACCAGTAAGGTTTGTTCTAATTTTTGCTGCATTTTCAGGGGGATTTGTGGGTCATCTACAGCAATAAGACACTTTATGAAAAAGCATTCTCTGCTACCTCTTGCATGATATTAAAAAAATTATAAATAAATATTATTTCAGTTGTTATTTCACTGTCATTCTGTTCTCAGCCCCAAGCAACAACCGGATAAATAAACTTTTTAATCTTGCCCCCATATCTCTCTCTCTGGAAAGAAAAGATCCCAGGACAGCAGTCTCGACAGGTGAGATCACTTTGGGGATCCTGCACAAGTAATTTCCTTCACCAGGGACAATGCTGGCTGCTGGAAAAACCTTCTTCCTGACTAATTCTGCTAACTGCAGGGGCTGGTGTTACAGCAGCTATATGGCTTTGTTTATGGCACAGCTGAGCATACAGTCCACCTCTCTCAAGGCCCAGTTTCACAGCCCAAATCGCAGAGCAAAATTGGTCTTCATGTAACCATGTAATTGAACATTGCAGAGAAAATGAAGTTAATTGTGCATAATATTTTCATATAGAGTTTGGAATGAAATAAGATCTCCCACCCCTCTTCCCAATGCAGTTCATGTCATCTGGTTTCAAGGCACATGCTTGGAGCTCTATGTAATTCCCTGCAACCTGTGCAGTATTTTACCATCTAGAAACCCACAGTCCTGCAACCACAGACATCACGAATGATATGCAATCCTCATTTTCTCAATGTTCTGAATGAGCTACCATCAGTAGAACTTGACTCCAGCTACCTCACAGAGCTGAATTTCTTCAGAAAAGTGGCAGAAGGGAGGAGAAAGTTGTTTTGTACAGCTGACTGTAATCCAACCCTGCCCTCACAAACACTCAGCAGACAGAGGGGCAGGGAGTTTAGAGGTAAGGCTCTTATGGATCACCTTTTCAATGCCCTTGTGCTAACTCTGAGTCACTGCATTTCTTGCCACATTTTGAGTAGCATAGAGAAAATCTGATTCTGTGGTGAGAAACCAAGGTGGAGGTTGTGTATTCGGAGTCATTCCCAGCAGGTTAAACTAGGCAGAACTGCACCCTCCCATTATTAAATGTCAAGGCTTGTCTCCAGCATCGGCCAGAACTTCCCAATCTAATGCTGATGCTGGTATCTGAATCCCAGGGTTTGTCCTTGTTGGTCTCCTGTGATCTCAAGGGCAGAAAAAGCACTTCTGATATATTCCATCTATCTGCATGTTCAGTCATGTTCAGATGCTTTGAAAAACATTCACCCAACACAGTTTCTTCCTGAAAGGTGGAGGTGGATGATTTTCCTTTACTTATGTATGGCTACAAAAATATATGTGTACACATATGGACACACAGGCTTTCCTGTGTGCCTTTTTAACACAGAGATTTCTTCCTACACTTTTGAAGCTCTGAGCAATACTGAAATAGAAACACATTAAAGAAATGAATTCTGATACTAATAACCTGGTGTTCAGAACTACAGTCTTTCCATTAACTTGGTTCTTAGGAAGAATAAAGATACTTCAAGTCAAATATTTCTCTGCTATTTGAAGCTTTCAAAGCATCCTTTAAGACCATTTAATTTAGACTGTGGTCACCAGCTTTTAGAAACATAATTATATCTGCTCTCATTACCACACCTTTTGACAGAATCAAAGTGCACAGCTCTGAGAAATGGCGATGGGAGAGCTGAGGGGACAGCATTTATGTAAAAGGCTGTCAGAAGGAAAGTGCCTGGCCTCACTTATCTTCTCATATTTACATTCTGTATTTTTAGAAGAGCATAATTTAAGGCAGGAAATCTCAAAACATGTCAGCAATGGAGCAGTCACAAAACCAGAACAGCACAGCCAGCACCTGAAGATTAGTGGGATCAAATACTTGTCATAAGAAAAATCATTTTCATTTTGACATGTTTTCAGAGTTAGCGCGGTACCTGTTTTGAAAGTACAGTTGACTTGCTCTGCGTGTTATATTAAGGATTCCCAAAAGAATAGAAAAAAAATCCTTATACTGAATGGAGCATGAAAGAAAATCAGCACATCACTTCTAATCTAGCAGAACTCCCAGACAGCAGTGGTACTTGGGACCACATATTTACACAGTTACTGTCGACTCCTATATGGACAGAAGGCTCGAAACCCTTCTGGTAGAAACTTTGCCTTCGTGCTTTCTGTTTAATAATTGAGTATCTTAACACAGAAGCTGGTGAATAGAAAATGATCATCAAAATAAAACAGATCTAAAAAATGTCAAGTCTAGAACTACAATATATTATTTACAAAAAGCATAGCAAATTTAAGAGCAAAATGTCAGAGTAGCCCTTGCTTCCATTTTCTCAACAGCCGCTTAGGTGGGAGTTGACAGGTTTGGGACAATATGACATTTCTAATTCTTTATCTGCTGACAATAACCCTGCTCTCTGGAGGAAGGCAACAAAATGCAGAGCAGATAAAGGCATAACATTTCTCAGCATTGGACAAAAGGTACTCTCACTTCTATTTTTATTTATTTTCCTTCTGGAAGTCAGCTGGCTTAGAATCACAGTATGGGCACAGTTATCAGGGATCTCACACAGACTAGTGGGGTAAAAAAGTACTTTCTTTTCCCTAAGGAATATTGATAAATTAAATAAACAGTTTGCACTACTAAATTATAATGATGGTCCAAGGTTTCATGCATGGATCCTTTCGGTAACAAAATTGGTAACTAAATTAAACATGGTCTTTTGCAAGGACTACACACACAGCAGTTAACTTATTAGAGTTACTTATAGTTACTTTAACTCTTAACTGATAATTGTTAAGGTTGGTTTGTTCAGAGTAGCCCATGGCATCTTCTGTTTAGAATGTTTTAAAAAAAAAAAAGTCTGTGAGGAATAGTTTTGACATTATTTGAGCAAACAGTCCTTATGATCCTTTCCCAAGGCAACCAAAGTTAGTGAATAAAATATCACTGTACCCAAGCTCCACCCTGCTGAGCACAGTGAACGCCTACAGCAAGCACAGCAAATACTGGCACCAGGACTGTGCTTTAGACTATCAAACTACCAGAACCACTGAGGGCAGTGAAGATTATTCCTGTCACAGGCAGTGAATGGCCTGCTCCTATGGGGCAGCAAAGATGGTCTGTACTGCTGGGTCCATAAGCAAAAGCAATCTTGGTTCTCATTTTCACTTCCACAGCTGGAATGAATAGTTTCCATACTAGGAGGCAGAATTCAAAATTTACAGTTTTCCTGTATGATTAGTTAGTTTGTCAGCCCTGTGGATCCAATAGTGTTTGGCAGTGTTAGACAGATTCATTCCAGCTCTTTAGCTAAGGGATTATTAACTGAACTGTAAATGCAGGGTATTTAATGTAGACAAATGGGAACAATCCAATTATCTTCAATTGTTTCTGAGAGCTTTTAACTCATGCCTTCAGAGATATACATGCACTGAGTGTATATTAACATTGTGATTTAAATGTAGGAGAA
Source organism: Machaerirhynchus nigripectus (assembly GCA_013397975.1). Classification (NCBI taxonomy): domain Eukaryota; kingdom Metazoa; phylum Chordata; class Aves; order Passeriformes; family Dicruridae; genus Machaerirhynchus; species Machaerirhynchus nigripectus. The sequence goes on along the minus strand of VZRQ01002421.1, from coordinate 369,921 downwards.
AGTTTTAGAAATCTGTGTGGGCATAGATGACTTCTACATTTTTTTTGCTAAAGTGAGAGTTAAAAAATAATTCTATTTCTCCCGGGATTTTCTGTGCACAGTTTGTGTGTATCTACTGGAGAAAGGCTAGATGCAGACAGAATATTTGAAAGGAAAAGAAAAGGAACCTTTTACTGATATCAGCTCCCCAAAAATAAATAATAAACTGTGTTTACTTGTCTTTTATTGTTGAAACCTGGTTTCCTGGAAAACATGCCAGCCAGCATTACAGATCAATAATATTCAGTGAGTCTCTTTGTGTAAAAAGGTTTGTAGAATAGACAGAGAGTTATGTCTACTTCTACATGGTTTGTAGAAACGGACAAACACGAATGAAATGGTCCATTTAACAGAAGAAATTCGATAGTTTTATGTTGTCAGAAAGTGTTAAAAAGTAGAGTTGATTTATATTTCAATGTAAAGCAATAAACCAACTTCGCACTTAATATTGTTTGTAAATTAAAAGCATTTCTATATAAAGCTATGATACACTGTGGGTTTGGGTGAGGTTCCAGTACTTGCATGCTGAGCTAGGCCACATCCACAGCTTGGAACTGCTCTCACAGGAGTCTCAGGGCTCTTCCTTGGCCACTCTCCCTCCCCTTTCACTTCCCCCTCTGATTCCATCCCAACCCATTACAAGACATCAGTATAAGAGCAGCTTTGGCAGATTTCCAGCTGGCTGTGGATTTCAGCCAGCTGTAGCCCTTCCTTGCAAGAGGCTGCTGCCCAAATCAGATGTGTGACTGACATGGGTGCAAACCCCACTTGAGCTGGCCCTCCTCTACTCTGAATAACACACACAGAAGTTTAAATTCCATTGATGGTTGTAACTCAAGAGCTGGGAAAAACACCATGAGAACAGGTTTACAGCTACTCAAAGAACCTGATGCCTGCTGCAATGAAATCCAGCGTTCTCAGCGGTGCCAGTGCATTTTTTGCTTTCTAAGGTGCCCTCCCCTGGGCCTTTCACTGGAACCACTGATGAACCATGAAATTTATGTCACAGTGTGAGCAGAATGCACTGGCACTTCCTTAGTTCTGCTGAGACACACCCAAACTGCAAACACTAAATGTAGCTCCCCACATGTAAGCTAAATAAGCAAGGACCGTGTTGGTAACAGACTTGCCAAAAAACACAGACCAGGTACACAGTACAGTCCACATCACAAACACCTCACTGCAGATCCCTCCACCTGCTGGCACCATGAGCACTGGTGCACACCTACACCACCCCTCCAACTACTCCGAGTATTATAGCTGGCTCACACAGCCAGCCCCACGACAATGTCTTAATCTGGAGCTAAATCCTACTACCAGTTTCCAGAAATGAGAACCAGACAGACATGGGTGGTGAGGAGTGCACATCCCTCACATGAAACACAGTTTTATTTCATTTCTTGCAACAATCAATTCTACAGTTTCATAAAATTACTTAGTTCGTTGTTTTCTGTGGAGTTTATTTCATGCAGACAGGAAGAACTGAATATAAACTCTCATTAAGATGAGTGCACTGTGTAGCATCACACCTATATAATGGTCTGATATTCTATTGTCTTGAGCAATTAGTGCACGTCATTGAAAGCACAGATGGGTGATTCAAATCAGTGTGTGTCATATGCAAAATTCACAGAACATTTAAAGTCTTCCAACTAGTTGCATCTGTCGTATCTATTATGTCAAATATTAAACTGCAGAGTCTATTTTGGGTTTCAAGCTTGAAATAAAGATCCTTCCCTCCCATCATCCTTCATAGTAAAAATAACATTACCTGTAAAGGGAAAACAAAATATCTAGAAACATGTACCACTTTGGCAGCAAGAAGTTCCATTTACATCTCTCTTGTTACACCCACTTGCTCAGGCCAAGATAACCATGTCGTTTTATATCCCCCTAATAAAATTCCTCACTTGAAAAAATGCTCCAATTTCATTTTGCTAAAAATTTTCCCCAAAGTTTCATTCCAACTTTGAATTTTAATTTTCTTAAAAAGAAAATTATATATTTAATGGACCACAGCTGCCTGGAAAGTACGTATTTGATAGGCATACAGCACTAATTTGGAAAATGAGTGTGATTTACTTGATGAGTCACAATGAATGTCTGCAAATATGTATCTGAGTTTTTTACTAGACTAGTAAGCTGTGTGACATAGAAATCATTCTTAAAACACAAATATCTCCCCAGAAGAAGAATGGATGCCAACGTTAGCAGCTCCATCTTCCTTACCACTTTCATGATTTTGGTTGATGAGGCACAGAAATAAGATATAGTCTAAGAGGGCAAATACTGAGTGCAACAGATTTTCCCAGTTTAACGTTTTGTAGAACAGAAAGACCATGGCATGGCACTGGGCAGCCCCTGCAGCAGGTGACATAGCAGCTCCATCAAAGCCAGGCACCTCAGGCACCTGCTTGGCTTTGAGCGATGGGAATGGTTCGGGCATCCTGCAGCACAGGTCTGCTCTCTCTCCTTTGGGTCCTGTAAACCTGTGTTCACCTGGGTATGTGCCAGGAGGAAACATGAGGGGCAGGCAGGGTGGACAGAATAAGAAGGAGAAAGTGCATGGATGTGGCTGCACCTGAGCGTGACAGAATCACAGGAACAACCAGGGTGGAAACGACCTCTGAGGTGGTTGAGTCCAACCTTTGACCGAACACCACCCTGTCCACCAGACCATGGCACTGAATCCGTGTCCAATCTTTCCTTAAACACCTCCAGGGAGGGTGTCTCCACCACCTCCCTGGGCATCCCACTCCTTTCTCTGAAGGAATTCCTCCTAATGTCCAACCTGATTACGCAGTGAACAACACAGACTGCCTAAAGCACTACCTGGCAGGACAAATCTATCGGGTTTCCCTCTAAAATTATTTTGAGGAAAACTGTGCAGAACAATTCTGGTAGAATCAAAACCCTTTGGATTTCCTCGCTTTGAGTGTGAGGAAGGAAAAGGAGGGCACTTTGCATCAAGCCATGCTCCACCTAACAAAGACATTTGAATAATTATCGCAGCGCGTCGCCAGAAATACGACGTTTCAAACTCAAATCTGAAAACATATCTATTGATAGCATTAATTTAAGATAATCAGGTGACTAATTGGGTGACTAATAGAGCTAATGAATAGAAAAAGAGTTTGAGATTGTAATTGGAGGCAAACCTCAGCTCCTAAAAAGGCACTAGGCAGAACACTGAACAGTATGCCTTAATGATCACGTACTTGCTTATTTGCTAATATAAAAGTCTGAAGTGTTGAAAATCGAGAAAAAGTATGTTTTATTACCATCATAACCCATCAAGCCATTTTAGATCTGTTGATTTTTATTTTTTTTTTGGTCTTCAATTTATAAAGAAAACAAACTTTTCAAAACATTACAACTCAGACTCAAAGGAGGCATTTCTTTGAGCAGTTTCTCAGAGAAAATAGAATAAGGAAATGAAAATCACCTCATGTACCTAAGGCAGGTTGTACAGATGGGAAATCAAGGGTACAGTAACAGTGTAGCAAAACAGTTAAGACATGAGCATTTGAGCATCTTTAAATACACAAGTAACTCCTGTGAGCATCATTGGCTGCATCCTGCTTAGATGAACAGGATCTCCTGAAAACACTTCAGAGAAGACAATATAGAGAAGTCTTAAAATGTACTTAGAGGAAAAGGATAGAAAGGAAAGGAGATCTTCTGCAGAGAGTTGCTAGCTGATTCTTTTTAATTATTTTACCAATTCTGGTACTTTTCAGTTAGGTTAATAATTATACATTATGGTGCCTAAAGCTCAGTGTAGACCTCTCTAAAAATAAATGTAAAGTTGTAAAATTATACCTTAATCACATTTTTTTTCCTTAAATACTTTGCAGAAGCAGAGATTAAGCCACTGCATAGCAGTAGAATGCTAGGCAACCTAGAAAAAAAATTCCAAGAGAGCTAATTAAACTTTAGGACTTGCTATCAAATGCAAGTTAATATTTTAAACTATATAAAATCATTTTCCCTTACTTCTTTCTGTGGTCTGAGAGCATAGTAATATCTTCCAGTGTACAAACTCATGGGTATAAAATCACCATCACTTTTAACATCTCAAAAAACCCCCACACCTACTGATAAAGTTAGTCAAAGGTTAATTAGAATCTGTGAAGGGGAAACTGCACTGACTCCAGCAACTTTTGAAATACGTTCCTTAAAAAAAAAAAAAACAAAAAACAAAAAGCATGAAAAACCACAATTAGAGGAGCATCAGAAATGTGCTACAAGATTATTTACTTGTTACTAACAGTGATTGACATAGTCAAGAAGCATCACAGGAACTTTGTGCCTAGCGTTAAATCTGACAGTCAGTGAGACGACGAGCCCCTGCACTGCAGCCCTGGAGTTGTATTTACAACTCCAGATCTGTTTTAGTAATCCATGCCTCCCTGATTATGTAAAATGCCCTCAAACAAATATAAATACAGTCTTTTCTAAAAATGAAAAAGGCAGAAAGCCAGGACAAGGCCACATTACAAAAGCAAGTTGCAGTTATGCCCTACTTTACAAGGCTAAGTGGAAATCACGTGGCTCGTAAGCCTTTGGTAGCTTTTTGTAAAAGGATGAATTTCTGTTTTGCTGTGTTTTCTGAAACACACCCCACAATCCTTGGCCAATATTTTGCTATTAAAAATAAGTAGTTCACGCAGCACTCAGATATCTGAGATCATTGCAGAAACATCACAGGCACTTAAGCATATATTAAAAACATTTTTCAGAAGCTGTTGCAGCATTTTATTTTTGGAAGAGTTAAAGGATAAGAGCAACTTTAGATGTAGGTTTCCTTTGGCTTTGGAGGATGAAAGGGATTATCGGAGGTCACAAGAGGAGGATGGAAGAAGAAATGGAAATAAGAGTACTCCTGGATGTAGCTTATCCTTTCCCTAGGCAGTGGTTAGAAGCGTCTACAAGAGGAAAACAGATTGAGTGCTTGCTGCCTGTTCCCAACAGTTATTCCAACAGCAGGATGACTACGGTCAAAATGGGATTTTCCTATTCTCTTTGTTAAGAGTAAGACTAAGGCTGGATGTCCTTTATACAGAATTTGGTTTAGTGTAAAACTCTTAGCTCCTTGAGGCTAAGAGTTACTGGAGCAGCTGAGTAGGACTCTACATGCTCCTTGTTTTATTAGGGGATTTGGAATAAAGCTGAGAAATGTACATCATGCAGCTGTGTGCCGTTTCTTTGGAGAGAGCATATATTAAAAAGTAGATTGCCAGTATTCCTTGAGATTTCTGCACTGAAAATTAATTGGATTTACAACAATTCAAATTATTGTAGAGAAAGAGAGTCTGTGATTCTACAACAAGTAAAGCAAAAGCAAAGCAAAACAAGGAATTCACTGCCCACTTCCCCTGGGCAGGCAGGTGTTCAGCCACCTTCAGGAAATCCCAGCTCTGCCAGGGTGGCTTGGAAAGACAAATAAGAATCCTGCTCCAAGGGACATCACCCATAAAAGTCCCATTAGATTGGAAAGCACTCCACTACTACCACAGATCTTTGTACAAATAATGGCAGGAAGTCATGCAAGTTGCACTGCTCTTCTGCAGCAAAGGCAAAAGAGAAAATTCCGCGTTTTCAAGAAGAGAAGCCATTGCCCCATGAATATTTGACAGACTTTGTAAGCACAGCGAACACAGTATTGCAATAAAAAAGTTTGGGTTTTTTTTAAATTCTGCGTTTAACTCCATTTGAAATAGAAAGCCTTTTCCTAAAAATATTGATCTATGCCCTTTGCAAGCCATTATTCTGAACTTTGAATTATAAAGTCATCAAAAATGATGCTGTAATTGATGCCTCGTTATTAGGTCTATGCATAATATCAAAGTTAAAGAAAGAAACCTCTATAGGCATTCCAAAAAACAGTCTACCACCGTGCATTTTGGAGGAGATGCTAGTTAGGAAACGTTAGGAAATCTAACATTACCTGGCAGGCCCCTGGGCCTGATAAGTACGTATGAAGCAGTACTGGGAGTCATGTATTTGTTTCTGACTATCAGATTATGGGCAGCACAATGCAAAGATTCAAAGTGTGCAACAGATGGCACCAGAAATGAGTCAGGTTCTGTGAATTCAAGAAGCAATACAACTAGGCTAAAATTAATTTCTGGAGTTCAGAAAACAGGAAACTGAACAGATATGTAACAGAAATGAGAAAATAAACATGTATGTCAGTGAACTGCTTGAGATTACACAGAACATACTGGCACCACATGATATCAGAGGAAGAGCAGGAGGGAAATATATCTAATACTGAACTTAGGCTTAGCACCAGGTGACTGAAGGATAATTCTCCCTGTGTGGTCAGAAACAGAAACTTTGGGCAGCATTTAAAGGCTGAGCAGGGAGAAATAAAGTCAAAGATTCAACTACAGTGCAAATTTAACACTAAATGCAATGTATAGGGTTATATAGACTCAGGGACTTCTGAGATCTTATCTGGAATTCTGAGAACCATCGGAGGAATTTTCAGAGGCACAGAAGAGAGTTGAGCACTCTTGTTTTCCCTGCCTTTTGAGCCTCAATTCTTTTCTGGCTTCAACATTTCTTATATTTATTACTGTTCTTACAGCACTCCAGTGTGTGTGAGTATATCTTATAAATGAATGACTTTACAACACCACTCACCTGTGAGGTACAAATGTTTTTGCATTTCCATCTGGAGAATGGAAAACAGGTGAGAGATGAAATGGTTTGCTCGAGGCCACATAAAAGTGTGGCAGAAGTGGTTTAAAAATTTCTCACGTCACTGTGAATTCCTCTTCACCTAGCCTGCACACATTTTGAGCACTGAAAAGTGAGATCATTATACCCACCATCTGTCTGATTTGCAAAAAAACCCCAAACCTTAAGAAGGTTAATGATATGCTGTTTATCTCTGCACTGTTTTGCAAGAAAAAAAAAAGTTCTCAGGTGATCAGTGATCAGTTTTTCATAGTTTTGTTTCTGGGAAAATTGTTCAACATCCTTTTCTCTACCTTCCTGCACCAAAACATTAAGGCAGTGTTATTATGCAGTATATTTTTTCTTATTCTTGTTTTCGCTAAGCCCTTTCTTCCAAGAAACACCAATGAATACACTTCTTTTCAGCCATTTTCGCTAAGCTTTGACATTTTCTGCATTTTTTGGTGACCTTGGGAAAAGTAACTTCATTATTAACCAAGAAATACAAGACAGACCTCAGGAAGAAACAATAGTCTAAATGCTTTCTTACAAAGCCTCATAATTAAGCCTCTTTATTATAAAAATTCTCAGAGCAAACTAAGTTCTTTCAGATTCACTGGAAGTGGATGCCCTTTGTCTCTTTTCTCTGCTGTTAATTGCTTTCTTCATCTGTGTGGCTTAAATCCTATGATTCTTTTGACAATAGAAATATTCTAAGTTGCTTTTTCTATCTCCCAAATGGAAAATTATGAACACTTCGGAAAGGTAAACATCCAAATGCCACTTGTACTGCTTCATGTCCTGTCAGACAGCCTAACAGTGCTTTGCCACTTGGTTTTAGTCACAGATACTCAGCACAGACTCATCTTGCTCTGCATTAATAGACACAGTCACTGCACAACTCTCCACAGGTAACATCTGCTGCTGTGCATCGGGCAAATACGAGAGCGCTGCTGCTCCCTGAGCAGCCTGGGCTGGGGGAAGGTGACCTTCAAGCTCCCTTCCAACCCAAGACATTGTAAGATTCCGACAAAACACAGCCACACCCTGCTTGGAAGTGCAGGTTCTTTGGCCGAGAGGAAGCACAGAGCGGCTTTGCCACGGATGTGCCTTCCCCTGGGGACAGCGTCACGCGTGTGTGTCGCTCTTGCACATGTGGTCTCATGGGTCAGCTCTAGAATTAAATTTTGAGAAACACGTGGAGGATCAGTTCTGCTAGAAAGCATATCTCAAGCTTAATGTATCTGCTAAACTGACAAAAGAAATTCTCTGTAGGAACCAGAAGTACCTGAGCAAAGCTAGACCTGCAACTGTATCGTAATGCAACTGTGGCACAGGTGATACTGTGAAAGGGGATGCTTCCCTCTCATTCAGAATTTTCCTCAGTCTCCCACACTTTGGTCCTGGAAAACTCCCTCTGTTAGCCCTTACATGCTTTTGGTAACGCCTAAGATAAGAGACCTTTGGGGTTTTTTTTTCCTGCTAACTGGCTGAAATGTATTTTACGAGGCTTGCTGAGAAAAAGCTACTGTGATGTTTTTGATTCTCTACACACCACCACAGTGGGAAGAAAAATAAAGCAAAACCTCCAGCTTTTCTGACAACTATGTGTTAAAAGGGATGCATCCAAAAAAATCAATGAATATATCCCCTTTATTTCCCATATCCTATAAAGGCAAGACAAACCTCTGTTACAGGGTCTAATAATGAACCAAGACAGTAATTTTAAGTACTACGTTCTTCCTACTCCTTTCTCCGTTTTCCACATGAACCTTCCCAAAAGTCTGTCTGTGTCTTTACAACCATTTTGAATTTTAAAGTGTTTTAATGCTTCTCTGTTTGCTTTCAATTACATTGTACTATGTCAATGGAATATTCTCTTACCTGTATTTTCATTCCTTGGTCCCACATCAATCCAAACCTCACCACACTTATGATTCTGGTTCTGTATTTTGTAATTTCCTGCCCCCTTTGGGAAATCTCAGTGGCTAATCTCTGTGTGCTGCACTCTCTTTTGAAGTCCCATCCTAAGCAGTGTTACACTACCCTTGCCAGAGTACATGAGAGCATTGTTTGCTCAGTTCCCTGAAAGGGTAAGCACAGACAGATAAGAAAAGGAATCAAGATATTGGGAATTAAATCCAGGTCTTTATCATTACAGTTCAGAACACTTTATCCTGGCAATTGACGATTAACTTTCAATTCATCATTAGAGTTGGCAAATCATCTTCAAACAAAAGTTCCCTGTGGGGATCCCAAAGTTGTATGGTCATTTCCTTTTCTTTTTTTAATCTTATCCTTTAAGCTGATTTTCAAAGTACTTTTCAAGGTTTTAGGAAAGTTGTATCTATGCTTTGCATCTTTTGAGTGCTTTTATATGTCACTGGAAAGTATATCTATTTTAAGGAATAAATGTTTATTCTTTTAACTCCATCAAGTCTACTTCTGTTTTCCTGTAACTCCTGGTGATTTCATACATTGGTTACAATGGATTTTTATATTTTTGTCAGAAATGAAGAGCTGAAGCTTTCAGAGAGTTCAAAATGCTAATGGATCACTAATACCAGTCACCTCAAAAAAGAAAATAGTGTAAATTCCTACTCCTCTTATTCATTGCCTTGTCACTCTATTGAGCTTATAAAAGTCAATTACAATGTAGCTGTTTCTAAACCAGCAAAAATCAAACCTGGCTCTATATTTATCCAGTCCACCATGATTAAGGGATTTTTCTTCGCTGCTGGGTTAGAGGAGGATCTTGCCTGGTTGTTCAATTTCAACAAATTCAATTGTGAAATTGTTGGTAACCAATTTCCCATCCAGACAGCACAACTCCTCACTCAGGTGTGGGGTAAGAGCAGCATCTCTGTGGATCCTTTTAGGTACAGCCTAACACCACGCTGCTGCTTCCTGTAAAACAGTAATCCACACGGTTTGCACTGGGACAGGCTAAACCTCTCAGGTAAAAAATAATCCTCTCACAGCTGTTCAGCGTTTCTCCATGGTCCCCAAAAGACAAACTTCCCTGTGCTTGTCTGACAAAGAAGGGTGGACCACCTCAGCCCAGAGGGTCGCCGTGGACTGTGGAGGTGACTCCCGACATCCCACAGACTCAAACAAGTGCTGGCAGCACCAGCACCGGGACAGAAAAGCAGAATGTGTCCAAGGTGGCTTCTCAATGCAGCTGCCAGAGAAGAAATTTGTTTAAAGGTCAGTCACTGAAACCATCTCCTGTTCAAAAGTCTCTTCTTCCAAGGTAGATCAGATTTCCAGGGGGAACAAATGGATGCCGTTTCCCTGCTGAAACAAAGAGTGTCTAAATGGCAGCTGCTTGTGAGATTAGAGACCCCGTAAGCTCCCTTTTCAATTGCTAAAATCACAATGTGATGCCACGGAACACTTTGCAACTGCACAGAGATGTGTCCAAGGCAGATATTTGAGACTAGCAGAGAAACAATGCAACTTTTGTGCCTATTCCATCAGCTGCTTGTCCAGAATAGAAATACTTCACTTGCAATTACTGTGGCTGGAGTTTCAGGTTTGTGACACAGATTTTACTAGAGAAATGGTTTTTCTTTCCTGCTTGTATTAAATTACCTGTCACACTCATTTTTATTCAATTTGTTCTTTATTTCAAGAACCTTACCATTAGTTCAATTGCAAGGGTTTTCTACAAAATATTTGAGAAATATATCTCTATCTAAAAAGTCACAATTCCTTCTAGCATACTTTTCACTTAAAGATCAGAGGCAGCAATAAACTAACTAGAAATTACAATTAAGTGGGGGGAGGAGGGGGAGTAATCAAAACCAATATTGAATTAGGAGCTCTAATAGCACCAAAAAGGTAAAAAACTGTCAAGTTGACAAGAAGTAAAAGCCCAGCAGCTTATATACCAAGAGGCTGCCATACCACAGTGCTCTCTGAGAGCACCCACCAACAAAAGCTCATAGTAAGACCCATTCCAAAATGATCACCTTTGCAGCGAAAGTAAATTTACAAGGGATGGACATGGTCCTGCAATAAAAAAATCATCAACACCTTGGTGTCTGTGATCCCTTGACTGAGCCATGACTTTTTTTTTGTATTTTTATACATGTATATGAATGAAAAGTTTCAATGAATTTAAAATGCAGACATTTAATTCCTTAGTCACATCAACAGCTAACAACATACCATCCCTCCTTCTTTCCCTACACCAATTCCCCATAGAATACTCAGTCAAATGCAAGGTCTTGCTGTTACACTTCAAAAGTCTCTAAGGAAATTATTTAAAATACCTCTGGGAGCTCCACCCTTCACCACACCAACATCTGACAAGAACAATGTTCCCCAGAAACCCTGGAGCTGCCATCCTCAAAGATGACACTGATGATTATAGGAGACAGGGCTATTTCCACAGAGGACTTCAGCTTGGGTTCTCACCAGAGAAGTTTGCAGTGTTAATAAATATAACAATAAAGTGAAATGCACTTCTGTAGCTTGGTGTTCTTAAAGTTGGAAAAGAAGAAGTAAAGATAAAGGAGGGACATTATCAGAAGACAGAGGAACATTATTAGCAGAAGGAAAGCACAGAAAAATGAAATTAAAAAGCTCTATAGCCCCAAATATTATGTGGGATGTAACATAAGCCAGTATTGCAGTTTATGTTATTCCTTGGAAAACTGTTTCTGCAGTTAAGATACACGAAAAGCCACAAATACAGATAGTAACAGACTAAAAACAACCAGTGTTTTTATAAGTGAAACTTATGCCTCTGTTAAACAGAAACTTTTAGGAAATGCTAGTTTTTATTAACATAATCATTAAGACACATCCCATGTACACTATATGGGTCATACTTTGGCCCATATTTTCCCCCTTGGTACTGGAACCAGAAAGGCTCTAAAGCTGCTTGTCAGCTTTACAAATTGTCTTCTTTAGAAATTCAATGGCCAAATAAGCAAAGGTTTATACAGCAGTGATATAACACGGAGAGGAACTGCACGATGTGAGGGGTTTGAAATAAAGCCATGAAACCAGGCCATTTCAGAGTTAAGCCTGTCAGTCTATCTTTACCTTATCTCCCTGTGTCTGGCTATTGCAGTAATCTTGTACAAAATCATTCAAGGGTATTTTGTCCCATGTGTGCTGTAACACTGACCTGGAGAAGGCATAGTGCTGAATTAATAGATAAGCAAGAGCCTTAGCTTCCATTCTCATTGATTTTATGGACTTAAGTTAAAACCATTTAGTTATTTGAAGTCTTCTTTCTTCTTAATGTTATTTATTTAAATATGTCTCAAGGATACAACCTTCTACATGATATAGGAGCATGGCTCATTACCATGCAATATTTCATTAATCAGTAGCATCGATTCTTGTGGTTTGTTACAGTGATAATGTGCACTAAGAATTTTACAATGGATGTTACTCAACATGAGACTTTTATTCAAAGAAAGTGCCAAAGACTTTTCCTGTGGCCTTTATATTCATGTGAACAACACTGCTGAAACCCACAAAAGGAGCAGACACACGGCTGAGCTATTCAGGATACAAAATTGTACCCACGTTTGTTCACAGTAAAGTGAAAAATCATCATCACGCTTTTACACTGAAAACACACAAAGACACAAATAAATTGGTTTTTTCCAAAAAAGAAAAAAAGTTTCCTACTTCAAATTAATACCCACCAAAGGCTTCTGTCTAAAGTTAGCTGTCTATTTTGCCTAAGAGTGCTTGCTGATACAATCACACAAAGCCGTGCTCCAAGCAAAGCTGCAAAGCCAAGTATTCCAGGCATTAGTATTGCAGCACGCAATTCAAAGGCTGTATTATCTTGGGAATGCTGCTATCCTAAAAGCAGGTGGAAACTTCACAATGGTGAAATTTTATCTATTTGCTTTCTTCCATTTCCTCCCTGCATTACCACTGCAGACCTGCACTCTGGATTCACCAGAGTCAGGCAAGAGCTTTGCAGCCTCCCCTCGGCCCTGTTCAGTGGATCCACCCCATTATCTGACACGGCTACAGCTGTTCAGTATCCACCCAGGAAAACACCCACCAGGACCGTGGGTACAGCCAGAATCGTTACCTGATGCTACAAACGCCTTCACTAAACCCAGGCAAAATGACAAATCAATTGTGAAACTCATCCCTTTATTCATAAAGGATAAATATATAAGCTCATTACTGCCCTATTCTATCCTATTTCTAAAAAGCCATGTGGAAATGTTTCATATCATGAACATACTCAGATTACTCTCAGCTGTAAGAGAAATGAGCCAAACTTTTTAACAAGTAGCACTCTGTGTGTACATGAGAGTCTCTATGTGTCATATATATATATATATCTATACACACACACATATACATATATATATATGCACAACCCACTTCTTCCCAGTGTCTGTGCCTCTCTGTGCCAGCCACTTGTTTTACCTCTGCCACCTGACTGACAGAACATCTAACCCGAGGCTGTGCCTCAGCCAAAGCCTGCACAGTGACATGTGTGATGTGTTCCTGCCAGAAATTCAGCTCTTCCCATAAAATGATCAGGTAATGTGATCATGACATACCATCTGGAATCACCAGGCTATTTTGTCTTTTTTTAAGAGGTATTCATTCAGCTTCTGAAAGGTCAGATTTGAACCATCTGTGATGTAACTGGTTGGAGTATTTGTGATAAAAAGATAAACTTCAGCTCAGACAGCTCAAGACCTGAAAATAATTAGAGAAGGAAATAAATTGTTCTAAATAATCCTTTTTTTTTCCCTTTTTTGGTATGAAATACCTGACATGGATTTATTTGGCAATATTGTTTGAGCAAACGTATTGCTATTTTACTTTAAAATATCATGATTATTCTTTTAAGCTTTTTTCCCTTCAGCTTTGATCAAGGATGAATAATCTCACATTAAATTTAGCTGCATTTTGGATCATTTTTTTTTGCTCCAGACTGTGCTATGCAGCATTAGAACCAAACCTGAGATGAGTCAGGATCCAAAAGCTGTTGGAACTGTTAACACTATCACCAAGGTTGATGTGAGCTGTTGCTTAATCCCTGGAACCCCATATGACATCTGCATATGGAGGAACTGGAGTTTCATCAGTATTTCAGAAAGATATCTACACTTTTGGATACTCACCTAGGACAAACACTGTTATCACTCTAACAATCAGATATTAGAAAAGCAAGGTTTATGAAGATGGCAATATCTCCTAACAGACCTAGCAGGATTGTTGGAAAAAGAAGATAGGTTCTAAATATAAAATAATTGCAATTTGGCACAACTGTTTATTATTGCAGAGTTAAACCAGAAGTTGTTCTTTCCAGCTTTAACTTAGCATGGAGTTAGATGTTACCTTGACCAGGGGAAAGGACACTTGCATAAATCCCTATCTTCTTTTCCCTACTACCTCAGCAGAAGGCAAAAATTGTGGGCTATCCTTGCCAAAGTCACCTTGTAAATTAGTAACTATATATCACTTCATGAACGTACAAGGTAAAGGAGGAACGAGTACAGAAATAAAGCAATGAACTAAAAGTAGATTCTTTCATTTCCTAAAATATTCTACCAGTCATGCATTTCACCTTTTTTTTCCTTAAGACTATACCAGGAGAAGTTATGGTGAATTGATAGCAGTCACAAATCCTAAATACAGACTCGAGCTTTGAAAAGCTATGCAGAAGTAAATGAGCCCTCATTTCATTTTACCACATCACTAAAATTTCTCAATGGCCTTTTCCCTGCATATTTTATATGCTCTCTGCTTCTTTCTTTTCCTCTTAAACGAGGCAATGCTTCCACTGCCATAGGAAAAAAAAAATAAACAAACCTTGAATGCTATTTATTTACTGCAGTGAGCAAAAAGCTGATTCAATGTAATAAGGTTATAATTGTAATAATTGAAAGCTAGTGAAGCAATTTTCTCATCTATTATGTTTGTGCTGACAGGAGTTCAATGAACTAAAGTGCTGTATATACATAGTCTAAAGCCATTTGAAAATAATCAGTAAGTGAACTGATGTTCCAGTGTTTTCCATGTAAATCTAAGCCAATGAACTGCATGCCAGGTTGTATTTGAATCCAAGGCAAACTGTCCCCCTCACCATTCGAATTAATACAAGAAGAAAATGTCATTTTGATCATAAATAGCTCATGCCGAAGCAAAGCCATAGAGTCTGCTCCTGCTTTTAACTCTTTTGGGTTTTGATCTTTTAAATAAACTTTTTTTGGTGTTCTCCCTTAAATCTGCTGGTGTTTGCCCACCACAGAACGACAGAAGCAGCTTGGCTGGGTTGCTTTGGTGTACCATAAAAATATATTATTCCATATATATAATTCTGTTCCATAGGCGGCGCACTATGAAACACAGTCAATATGGTAGGGAACAATCCAATATTCTCCAATTGAATTCTGAGTAGCACACCCTAATTAATGATTATTATTACGGTTTTTGCACTGTCAGTGTTAAGTTTATCCATGCTATTTATCAACTGCCCTAACAGCATCTCAGACTCACTTAAAAAACCAAAATACATTGGATTTACCTGTTTACCTATCCTTACATTTATCCGATACAAAAGTTTGTTTGAAAACCTGTCATAGAATACTGAATATAACTGCCTTTTTTTCTTCAAAAGGTCAAATATCCAGTAGTTAAATACAATTGGTGGAAACAAGTGGTTTTCCACCCATTATTTGAAAAGCTTTTTCCACTGCCACATACTCCTCTCTGGTTCTGGCAGGGCATATAATTCCAACATTTCAGACCTCATAAAAACAGAAAACATAAAAATTACAAAATATGTAGAAACGTGGCACTCTGCTGTTATCTATACTTTCATACGTAGGAAGATGTCAGTCTAAATGTTCTTCTTTACCTAGGGGAAAAAAAAAATCTAATTTCTGGTTTTTTGCATTATACCTCGGTAATGCCAATCTAGTTCCTTGAATGCCAACCAGTGTTCCCAACACCCAGCTCCTTCACTGCACAGTAGCTGGAGTCCACTACCAGATTTTACAACAAAGGTACAAAATTAAAAGGCAATTGTGTATTTCTGATTTTATGAGTCATTTACAAATGGTAACTTTAGAAGACGTCCTCGATGGAAAACACCTGTGTTACTTCAGGTACCTCCACCCCATATAGGCCACACAGCAAAAATAATCTGTTTAAATATATTTACGGGTACCAGTTTCATTTGTGACACCAGTGAAAGCTAGTACAGAAACTTGGAAATTATTTAATACCATCATCAGATTCAAATACCTCAACCCCTAAACCACTAGATCTCTTTGTATACACAAAAGATCAAAACTGTGTTAAAAACAAAATAAATAGCCCCACTAAAAACGAAGCCAAATTCTGCTTTCTCAGATAAGCAGCAGGAGAATATTGGCCAGATGTAAAGGATGTTATTCATATCACTAAAGGCTCTTTTAGAAGGAAGTATTTTTAGGTTGGTAGAGTAATCCCTGAAAGAGCCTAGCCTGTAACACAAAATATGAGCTTTCAGCAAGTGTTTAGTGGCTGCAAGTGAGAAGTGATCCAAAACCTGTATCAGTTTTTACCATTATTATTACTGAGACTGTGGCAAAGCTCATGACTTCAAATTGATCCAGCCCAGCAACCTCAGGGAGCATCTGACTCTCAGAGCTGTGCTACACAAACACTCCTCAGCAGCCCGAATGCCACAAAGGCAATCTCTGAACACATGGTTGGGTATTCTGGAATAGAGACAGCTCAGTTAAAGGCTGATGGGTCCCCAAGATAGAGGAAAACAGCAGGAGGGAACAAATTCTTCCATTACACGGTGGTGAGGAGCTGGTGTTCAGGGAGTTCATTAACTGCAGGATGAAGCTCTGGTGTCCCTCCAGCCCTCACACGAATTCTGACCTGGCGGTGCTTTCACAGCCAGACAAGAAAAGCAAAATCCAAAGCTGAGCTTTGTTTCTCCAGTGTTAGCTTAGTGGATTATCTGAGCATTACAGCATGTCCAGCCTCGATCAACAAACAGCACATCTCCAAACAGGAAGTTTTCTTGGATACCACAAACGCTGCAGTAACAACCCCACATCCTCCTCTCGCCGCAGGCTTATTTTAACAAGTCTCTCAGCCTACCCAGCAACGAGCCATAAAAAGGAATTAGCAAAGTCTCTGAAATATCTGGTAAATATTTATGTAAGCTTAATTTGCTCTAGAGAAGGTACCATGTGATTAACCCTGAGAGTTCTGAAAAGCACAGCATTGGAAAAGTTTCTTCACCAAAAGAGTTGTCAAGCACTGGGACAGGGAAGCTGTGAAGTCACTGTCCCTGCAGGTATTTAGATGTAGATGTGGCACCTGGGGACGTGGTTTAGTGGTGGCCTTGGCAGTGCTGAGTTAATGGTTTCCCAACCTAAATAATTCTATGACTCTTAAAACTGTCATACCCACAGTGTTTTACTTTTATGCAGGGGTGAATGTTTATTCTGTGATAAAGTGGGAGTGGAAACAACTTTCCCCAAAAGTTCCGTGCTCACAGAAAGTGCCTCTGAAGCTACACTTGAACAGGAGAGTTTTTAGAAAGTGAGAGGCTTGAAAGATGAACTAAAAGCACTTAAAAATGTAAAGGTACTTAGAATCTGCTGGTAATCTCCACTTTTTGAGAAGCATATACAATATAGAGTCTTGCAAATGCAAGGACTAGTTCTTACAAAAAAAAAAAAAATTAAAAAATCGAAGTGCGAGACGTAAAAGTCAGCACTAGCAAATACAGCTTACGGTGTAAAAAAAATAATATATATATATATATAAAAAATAAAGAAATCTCAAGAATAAGGGAAAACTAAAACTCCACAACTGTCTCCTTCCATTGGAACTCTGGCCCATGACTGTTAGCTGGGGGTTTACGTTCCAGGATGCAATAATTGAAGGTCATGAGTGGCAATCCCCCACTGCTTTTAGTTCACAGCTAAACCAAAATGAAGGTAGGTGACAAACACTTCTTGATTGTTTCTGTCAATCATTTTTCCGCCTGAAATGAGAAAAACTACACAGGGTTAACTGAGAAAGCAGAGTTGGAGCTCCTCTTATATAAATGGGAATTGAACTCATGGGACTGGGCTGCTGAGAAAGACTTTGTAACACATTTTCATCTTTCCCAGGATTTTTTTTTAAATTCTCTAGGCATCTTGCAAAGTCCACATTTATTCACTGGCATTTAGGGAGTGAACCAAACCTGCTGAAGTCAATAGGAGTCTTTTCATTGACTTCAGTGACCTTTAGATCAGTTTTTTTAGAAAGACTGACAGAACAGAGATGGAAGGAAGATCTGATAAAACTTCCCAATTTGGTGCAAGCTTTGGCCATTGTGTTTTTACTTATGAAAGGATCTTTAATATGGACTTTTTTCTATCTATATGTGACAAAAATAAGTCAATTTGACTGACTTCTTTTGCTGTGGTAGATGTTATGAGCACTGGATAGTTATCTGATGAAATACAATACATTCATCTTAGACAACTCATGGAAGAAGAAAAATATGACCCCACATACAGTAAATACTTTTCTTACTATTCTTGAACATACATTGAATCAGCTATTGAAGAAATTTAATAGAGTGAAATGATAAATAAATTTGATTTTAACTGAAAACCACATGCCAAAAACTACACTGAATTCGATATTAAAATGACTAAGTAAAACAACATGACAAAATAATATGCTTTATCAGAAAAGGCTTAAAATGAGAAAAATTAAAGCATTTGTCTTCCCTGGTTAGACAAGACTTTCTATTCTGTTCATTCAAACCATTCTTGCTAGCTGATACAGTTTAAATATTAATATCAACATAAAATTTAAATGAGAAAAATAAATTTTAGACACCCGAAAGCAATTTTCAACATTCTAGTACTAAAGTAGAGCTTATTACTTGCTAACACGTCCCTTCCCAAAGCTGTGCATAAAATACACACTCTCAAAATGCACCAAAACCAGAATTATTGCATCCTGCCCTGCCAATTACCGTGGAACACCGTGTAGTGCCAAAGGGCATGTCCAAGGCTCCCAGGTCTGTAATCAGCCCTGCACTCTGCCTTCCTGACAAGAACAAGGGAATATTTTGGCAAGGACTTCTCTAAATCCGGCCCAAGTGTTTTAATACGTCCTAAGTATTTTAATATTATCCTGAATAATTTTCTTGCATTTTAAGGAACGGATTCTTCAGGTTCTTGTACCACATCAAAACCAGGAAAGCTTTCCCAAGCTGAACGTTCCGAATTGCAGCACATTTGTCCTGCACAGGTTTTATTACACATTTTAAGGGAAATTGCAAGTTTCAGGCCATTCAGCTGGTCTCAGCAACAGAAGCTGAAATGCTGAAGCTAAAGAGAAAACAGAGCTATTTACTCTCCACTGAGTAATAAGCTACCCAGAGCCCACTACAGTTGGTTTAGTTTTCAAATTACTGAAGGATATATGGCTAAATTAATATTTCATGCTCTTTTCTAACAAAACTTATTGCAAGAAGCTACCCTTTACTGGCACAAAGAGAATGATCCTGTAATTTCATAGACTTGCATTGCCTCTCATCTTAGACCCTGCAGCCACTGGTTACAGATGCCAGCATTAACTGCATATTGCAAATCTCCAGGGACTGAGACGTGGGGCCATAAAATGACTGCAACTAACCCAGGGTTCCAAGTCACCTCCACACAGGCTGGGGCAGAACACATCCCTGTGAACAAGAAATGGTGACCACAGAAGTTATCAGCTTTTGCTAAGACTATTAACTCTTAAAGACAATTGCAAGAGGATGAAATCAAGAGCTTTTCCAATAACATGTGAGAGATGCTGGACTTTGGAAGGATTCTATACATTCCATACTTCCTAATTCCTCTCTATACTTCCTACCTTTCCTCTTTTTTCCAGCTTTTTAAAAATTAAATTCCTTCTTTTATGTGTTATAGACTTCCTTTCCTATTGTCCTTACCCCTGCTAGTCTTCCCAGTATCCTTCTGCATCCTCTCATATTTTCCAGCCTCACTTTATTCTTCCTTTCCCATCCTTTACCTTTACATTTCTTGCAGTTCTCACCTTCCCATTTGCTTCCTCCTTTAGCTCCTTTCTTTTCTCCTTCAGCTTTCTCATTTTCCAGAATAATTAATTTCCTCCATCCATTTCTTTGCTCAGTTTTAAGACATGCCTCAGTGTTCCCACTGCTGACAGAGTGCTGCACTGAACCAGTAACAAACTCCAGGGGTGCTCAACATCTGCAGTCAGAGACGAGGACTGGCATCACAAGTCTGATTGCACAGGACTTCAGACTTGTTTGTACTATCTGAAGGGTTTGACACGTTCTTTGCTTTTGGTTTTAGGCTTGTGAGGGTTTTTTTTTTCAATAGTAGAGACACACATAGTTTAGCAACCACTGCTTTTGTTCAAGCATAGCCTGAAGGAAAACAGAGATAACCCCCAAAGTCCCCTCTGTCACATTATTTTCTACATATTTCACCCAGTATTTGAGAGCATAAAATCCAATCAATCTCATCCTGCATTGCACAGAGCTCTTTCCAGCTCTTTAAAGAACAAGCAGGTCAGTGATTTGTCTTATTTATCCCACACTTCCATTAGGTTTTTAAGAGACAGAAGCTTTATTTTGCAATAACAGCATGGCTTGGTACTGCAGAACAGAACACCACCTCACAGCAAACCTCTGAGCAGTTTCAAAGGCTGCAACATTGAAATGGGAGAAACCAAGTAATTCTCATTGTTTGCCATGATGCTGAAAGATTTTTAACATTTTGCATCTTGAGGATGAGCAAAAAATACATCTTTACATATAAGAAACCTGAATTAATTAAAAAAGCAATGATTAGTGAGATTGCTGTATACAAAGTATTATAACACCATTTAACAGAATGAGTGAATGTTTGCACAATAACAGGGTTGTGCTCATATTTTGTCAACATGTGGCTGCTTTGGTGATTTATAAAATCCTCTCTTAGTTCCTTTTTTACAAAGAGTTTCCATTTTTATTTCACATAGCTCTGCCCAGTCCAGTCTGGCATTTAATTATGAATTCTCAAGAAACCTTTCCTTCAATGTAAAAAGTCCCTTTTGTACGAGGCCTTTGACAAGAGGACAGAAGGACCCCGTGATTTTGCCTGTCTTTTGTTAAATCATGAGCTAATATAAGCAAGCCTCGTCATCTGTCAGGATAAACTGCTCTGTTGCACTGCCACTGCTGGAAACCCTGCCAAGCAGGCAGCACCCAGGCCTCTCAGCCCCCTGACAGAAAACTGTCACTGACCTGGACAGACAGCTTTTGTGTCCTTTAAGAATCCTAAAAAAGCAATTTTGCTCCTGATGTTCCTGCTTGTAGATATTTTTAAATCTTAGGAGTCAGATGAGAGATTTTATATGACAAAGATTACCTAGAAGTCTCTAATCATGCAAGATAATCTCACACATCTGCTCATCATTCATAAAAGGAATGGCATGGTAATGAGGAAAATAACTTGGAAAATTAACTCTTTCAATTTTAAGATTGAAAATTTTCTTCACTACCAATGTTTGTGATCTAGAAGCCTTACAAAAACACAAAGAATTCTGCCCAAACAAAGTGCACAATGTCTTTAAAGATGCTGCTTGAATGATCTAAGAAGTGTTCTCATTGTTGACTCACTTTTGTGATATTTTTGCTCTTTGTTTGCTGAATCCTCCCAGTGAAAATGTCACCTCAATTATTGTCTTTGCACTTAGGAGAATGTCAGGGACCAAAAGGTACCATTATAATATTGCATGTATAAAGCTCAGTTCTGAAAAATTAAGGGCCTATAGAAAGACTCCAAATCCTGTTTGGTCATGGAAAAAAACCAGACACTTGCACCTCAATCAGTTTTCATTTACAGTCCTATATCCACTGCAGATTAGACCCTATAAGGTTTAGGATCTATTTATATGAACTACATTTTGGCTGGTTGGGAAGTATTTGCCTCTCTTTACTATCCTTATTGATTAATAATGAAAGCTGACTATGTCAGAAATCTTTTACCTTGTAACTATCTTGATGTTTTCTTAGATATTCCGTCTTCTCTACAAAGCCAGAGACTGTTACAGAACAAGTTAAATGCAAGAATTTCAAAATCCTAATTATCTTCCAAGTTTAGGATATCTTGCACATAGAATTGTTTTTGTTTATATGTACCTGTAAGTGTGAATTTTGGAAGACTGGTGGCTTCCTTATGGAAATTCTACTATAACTAGTTACAGGAAGCACATGTAAATAGTGTGGCAAATTAAATGCAGATGACTAAAAATTATCAATAAAGCAGGTTGTGGCACTTCAGTTTCATGTGCTCAAATTTTATTGAGCACTCCAATTTATGTGTTGTCATCATTAGAGTTAATATTTACATGCTCCAATCACATTAAACGAGCAGGTCCTTAATTTCAGTGATTTTTCAGCAGTTGCTCTAATTTCTGCCTCTTCACTTGTAGATGGCAGTTCTCTTTTTGCTGCTGAGATATCATCACCCAGCTAGGGAGGTGTGTGTACACTCTTTCTGTATCACTGTTAGGCACTAAATGTTCTTACTTTGCTAGACTTTCTTGTTCTGTTTTACTCAGAGAAGTAAAAATACAAGGAACTAATAACATGAGCACGTTTATTATCAGTAGCAAAACTACTCAGAGATGTGAGAGCAATACATGAAAAAAAGTGGATGTTTCATTAAAAAAAAAAAAAGAGATTGAGATTACTAGCTATTGAGATTGCAATCACATAAAAGACACAGGCAACACGATGGTAATATCTAGATATTAAATGCATATCTATTTATTTCCATTTGTGCCTCATCCACACAGTAACAGCATTGTAACAGCAGTAACAGCATTGCTTTGTTGTATACTTCCCTCCACAGTCCTCATCTTCAATTTGTGCACTTTGTCCTCCCTGAGAGAGTCTGCTGCACCCCCTCTCTGTGGCTGGATTCACCAGGGCAAGCTCTCACAGGTGTCACAACCTCCCCTCAGGAACGCTCAGTGTTAAAAACCCCAAACACTGGGTGGTGTACAGCACATTCCAGAAGCAATGAGAACAACTGATGGCCATTACAGCAAATTTTATAAGACGGTAAAATAGACAACCAGCAAATGTAAAGACAGCAATTTATGGGGCAGATGAGAGTGCAAAGCTCTCATTCTGCCACCGCATCCGTATGGCAATTGATCTCCAGGACAGAAACTCCAGTGTCAACCAGCTTATCTCAGCATTTTGTTGACAGCCAGCCCATGAACAAAAGCTTTGGTGCCTGCTTTAGGACAAATCCATCCAGTCATTTTCCCAGCATGGGAGCTGGGCTTTTTGACAGGCAACACTGAATCGGGAACAGAGAAACCCAAACATAAATGGAACTGTGCAATACCAGCTCCTGGTTGCTGGAGGTCACCAGCACAGCCTAAGGTTGAAAGGTCCTGGATAATATTCCAAGAGAGATCTGCTCCAAAGCCTCATGTACCAGCTCAGATCTGATTCCAGAAACTCCCTGCACCTTTCATAATCTTCATATAAAACCTTCATAGACTGTGTAGGCTGAAGGAGTCAGAACTTGTTTTTACACATGATATTCCCCAAAGCCAGTTTTTCAACTTACTGCACAGCAAATCTGCTTCAGCACTCACTGAGAATACTGCTGTCAGAAAAGGGAGATCTCTTCACTCATGGTCACAGAAATAAATAAGTAGTGTCATCCCTCCTTTTTATGGAAAATACTCATTAATTCCATGCCTTTATTATAGAGCTATGTGCAACACTGGTGGCACTCAAAGACCAGCTGACAAAGGCTGGCACCAAGTGCAACAATGGATTTTGACTGTACAGTATTTTACCTTCCTGTAAAGCAGCCCTGTGCATTATACTCAGGCTGACCCCCAGCACTGAGAAGATGCCAAGCCCACACCACAGGGTGCTGCCAGGGCAGAAACAGAAATAGCCTCCAACAAAGGTGTCAAGAAGGGACAGGGAACTTCTCCACAGCAAAAACCTCAGTCAGTGGGAGGTGAGGCAAGGAGGGGGTCAAACACAGCCAAAGGCCTGTTGGGAGCTCAGCATGTCTCTGTAGCCATCATGCTCAGGTAAAATGTTTCCTTCCAAAGGCTCCCAGGTGTACAGGTGCTCAAGTTCAGGTAAACTAATAAGAATTTAACATTCAGCATTTAAAAATCTTTACAACTGCCAGTAGTAAAGAGATCTTCCTTGCCACCAGACAGGTTGCAATTTAGCATCTGAAGGGAAAACACATTTGTTTGAACAATTAATTTGTTCTCCTGGGGGCTGAAAGCCATCTCAAAAGTTGTTCTTTGTCTGTAAACAAAGGTGGGGGGCAAAGAGTGCCTACAGGACCTGCTGATCCTGCAACTGCATTGACCTGGATACTTTGCCAGATCGCGCTAACACTTCAGTAAAAACACATTCCACCATTCCTGATTGTCCCCAAATTCTCAGGTGTTATCCCAGAGTTTAGAGTTTGCTGAACTAGACACACCAATGAACCAGTGTGAAGCACCCTACTTGAAGAAACAGTTAATTTCCCCCCATTTCCATTTTACAAGAGGAAAGACATAACCACAGAAAGGTGCAGAGTCCCACACACTCTCCTGTCCCCCAGCTCAGACTCCCCTGCACGACCGTGGCTGGCACCCCTGGGGCAGCATTCCCAGCAGGGCACTGCAGCACCACAGACCAACTTTGAGTTTTTTATCTACAGGTGCCCCATATTACTACTTCTAGTACTAAAAGCCTGCCCTCTGAGGCGCTTTGCACAGCCTGTAAGTACCAGCATGAGCAGTGTTTGTGGCTGATGGGGCCAACATCACCCTGGCAACTGCACAGGGTCCAGCACCTACGCCCAGACGTGATGTGGGCAGGGATGAGGGTCTGGCTGGGGAGCCCCTGGGCCCCTCTGGTACCAACCCCTGCTCCCAGAGGTTTGCAACCAGGCTGGAAAAACTCACCCCTGACAAAAGCAAAGCACTAAGGGCCAGCTTCTGTTGGTTTTCCTTCCATTGCTGTTTACCAGCCAGAATTAACTTCGTGCTAGGGAGTGTGAGAGGCAGAGCACAAGTCAGCTTGACCTGGAAATTATTGGCCCATGAAAACTTAACTTTGACAAACTGCTAATTCGTGCTATTTAACTGCTCTTTTTAATCCAAGTAGCAATGTAAATAAAGCTAATAAAATCTGATGAGAGATTCATGTCTGACTAAAGCAGTAATTCCTTTCCAAAGAAATATAATCAACAGATTTATGACATAGGCTGGAGGAGCCATTGCAGCCTCATGGGTAATGGATCTTGGGCCAAATCCTGCACCCAGCTGGGCTAAACACGTTTGTGTTCTAGATACAGAGTAGAAGTTTCACATAATATTAACACATTCATTTTCCCACTGGCATTCCTCGGCCTGCAGAGGAGGCACACACAGCTCTGCGGTGACAGAAACACTTCACTGAAATAAGCTCTATCAGGAACAGCAATTTAAACAGGAGAAACTGGAATAGTTATTCACATCACTTAACTCTAGTCGTCCACGTAGCAATCAAAAGGCACTGTGGAAAGAGGTGCAGGAGAGCTGCCATGAGGAGAGAGAGGCGCTGAGGCTGCTGAGCCTTCACTTCAGCCCCTCCTCAGGTGAGGCTGCAGAAATTTTGTGCTGTTTTGGGTCGTACTAAGGGAGAAGGGCTCCAGCCTCCTCAGATCCCCTGCTAGGGATGAGGGATCAATTTGGATTTAGGGAAATTTCACATCACCTTGGGGCAACTGGAAATGCTTTATCTGCTGATAATCCACCTCCCAGCAGGAGGACACATAATCCCCCACATGCCTGACTAGTTGCATGAACTGGGAGAGAATTAGATTTTTCCCCAAAACACAAGGACATTGAGAGGTTAAATGAAGTGCTGATAGTCGGTCACTGAACAATCAAATTACTGAGGGATGTAAAAGTAAAGTCATCAGCTGTCCTTAGCCTATTGCGAGAAGTCCACTCAAAAACAAGAGAGAAAACTTCCATTTGAGGAGAAATTAGACAAAAATCAGAATTATCAAAATCTGGTGGGAGAATTATGCCCAGTCAGGGAGAACAGCAAGCCCAGGTAGGGCTGAGGAGAGAAAGACTGACTGCTCCAAATTATTCGCACATCAGACAGCCCGGAATGGATTAAAGTCCTATCTGACAGCAGCAATCATTAATGTGTGTTACAGAGCCCAGCGTTAGATCAAAGAGCAGCATTTAACATGTATGATAAAGAGAGGGAAAAATGCATTATCCAAGATGCCATCAGTCTGGAGGACATATATGAGTTATCTTGTGCTGCCATTACTCAAATATCCCTAAAGAAGGGGTAAACAATCACAGCCTGGTTACATCTGCTGTGTGCAGGCACAGCTCATGTCCAACAAGGCCTGTCCTTAAACATAAATGATGACTGGGCTTCTTCATTCTTACAGGAGGAAAAAACCCAACAAACAATAATTCTATTATTACAAGAGAAGATTGGCTTACTTTAAAAGCCATCCTGAATAAAAGGAAAAGGGAAAGCTACACTGCAAAAAGTCTGCCTCCAAAACAACAACAACAAAAAAATCCTGATTGCATTGCATTAAAACTTAAATTTAAGAGATCGCTGGCAAGCCCTAATTAAAAAAAAAAAAAAACAAACCTGTAGCAAATAGTGAGGTATAATAAGGAAATTGAATCTATCAGTGAGGCACACATCCAT
Source organism: Machaerirhynchus nigripectus (assembly GCA_013397975.1). Taxonomy (NCBI): domain Eukaryota; kingdom Metazoa; phylum Chordata; class Aves; order Passeriformes; family Dicruridae; genus Machaerirhynchus; species Machaerirhynchus nigripectus. The sequence continues at coordinate 343,451 of VZRQ01002421.1, read as the reverse complement.
TACTATTAGGATTTTCAAAATATCAATAAAGATGCATAAAAATGATTATTCACTAAGCACTCCTGTTTATGTCTGGAAAAATAGAAGATATGTGGTTATGCTACACAGTTCATTTAGAGGGGGTTTTATCCCTACAGTAATTAAAGAAAACCAGTCATCTAATAAAGGCAGATTTTAAAAATTAGCAAAATGTTTCACATTTTCTACAAGAATTATCTGCCTTCTAATACATCTTGGTATAGTGCAGAAATTCCAGGAGATTAAGAAATTAAAGTCTTTGGGCAAAAATTGTGAAGTGCAAAGCAAATGAAATCCGTATCTGCAACTCGTTGGGTTGACTTTGATTGTGAGCAAAACCACTACCAGCTGCCAAGTGAGTAAAGAAATTGGAAGGGAAAAAAATTGTGCCATTCACCTTGGTTTTATAAACATGTTTTAAAGTCTTCTCAAAAAAAAAAAAAGAAGAGAATTGCTCTCAGCTTTAGTTGACAACAAAAATCTCTCTGTGAGACATTTAATGTTGAAGCACACAATGTTCTAATAAAAAAATAGCATTACACAGAATTAAAGTGGCACATTTAAATGTGCTAAATGTGCACATTACTATGCTAGGCTGACAACTCTGGAAGTTATTGTGAGATATTCATTGCTCACTAGAGGTGCTGCTGCTAGGGGTCTTTGAACATCTGTTCTTGGCCCTATACAATTTCATAGTACTTTTACCAGTAATTCAAGAGAAACATAAGGTCATATAGCCTAATATACTACGTTTTGTAGAGCCATGAATATAAAAAGCCTTCACACAGGGGAATCCTGATTGGAGTCTTCTGTGCTAGAAAGCTCTGAAAAGGCCATCAAAAGGGATAATCAATTCAACATTTTCTGTGAGAGCTCACATAGATCCCGGTTGTATAAACAAACATCAAGAAGGCGTAGCTAAATGGCATTATGTTTTTATGAAATTTTAATGATCCTATTCTTCAAGCACTCTCCAGTTCTTGAATAGGTACTTTAAAAGAGTTTTTAAAATAATATGGAGAGGGTTCAGAAAATGAACTATAAAATACCCAACTCCTGGGTAGGTGCCTTCTCCGAATGAAGAATTTCTTTCTAGAAATTGCCAAACCATCTTTTCTGAAGAAAAAAATAATATTCTTAACTCTGAGACTCTTCCAAAGAGCAAATATTTTGCCTTTGAAATACACCTCATTGCACCAGATGATGTGTATATATATATTTTTAAATGTTCCTGTGGATGACTACTCCCACATATTCCTTACAATAGCACCTTCATCACCGTTCAGATCATCCAGACAGCCTCAAAGGCACACAATTGCAAACTGAGTCATGCAAAAGAGTAGCAAAGTGGAGTAATCAGGAGCAAAGGATGCCATTCAGCTGCACAAAACTCTTGTGCCTGTTAACATCCCTCAGAGCAGTGCTACTATTTAGTACTTAACGCTTTTACCAAGATCTAGAAATCATACAAAATCCTAGCAGACCAAATATAGGGAGGTTTTAAAGTTGCACATATTTATCCAGCAGACTGGAAAGGCTTCTTCTAGTTAGTTTATGTTTTATTAATTTAGTGCACCCAGTTCTTTAAGGAGGAAAGGATAAGATTCTCACCCCTGTGCTCTGGGCCACCCACAGCTTCTCTGTGACTTTGGTATCTTCAGTGGAAGGTGGTTCATTTATCACCTGTGTAGGTGTAACACCCATGGCCATAATGCCTAGTTTACAACACAGAGTAGAAAAACAAGCTTTATGACCAGATTTTCAGCTGATCTCAAGAAGCTCAATTATTCTGCATGAAGAATAATTCATGCAGAATACCTGTTTCTCAGCAGAGAAACCTTGACCCATCTCCTTCACCCAGCAACTATACCATGTTTAATATTTTTCTTCTGATCTGCCTCTGCATTTCCCCCCTCAAGTTTCTACAAATGCAATATTTTTGCTGGTACATTTTCTCCACCATGTCAACTATACCTTAATTTTTTTTCTTTCCCTTTTGTAAGCCTTAGTGTAAAAGCTATCTTAGAATGAACATGCCTTGCTGTAAATTAAACCTCAAAATTAAAACCCAGACAGCAGCTCCCATAGAGACCTAAAATACTGACCTAACCTAGAGTCAATACCATCTCCTTTCATAGCCAGCCAAATTGTCAGCACAAAGTAATCATTCAATTCCCTACAAAAGTGTTGTCACATCATACCTGACAAACTCGCCTTACAAAACCAGAAGAAATTTCCTCTGAGCCTGAAATGCCAGGCTGCCAGTTCTTAGCAATATTATTCAGGCCACATAGGAAATGGTCATCAAAGAAAGGCATTCATTGCTTTCAATCCCACTTACCGGTGCTTTATTATTTAAGCAGATTATTCATCTCACAGCATAATACCTCCAGCCTGTCTCAAATACAGATAAATGCATCAAATCCACACAGAGACCTGAGCACATAAGCTCGAGCACACACAACTCTGCACACTTCTGCCATGTCCACTAAAAGTGGATCAAAAATGACAGTGAAGAAGAAAAGTCCAGTATTTTTTGTTCCCTGAATACTCTGTTGCACACAGTAGAGAAAAGATTATCAGGTACCTGGTAATAGCTTTTCAGATTCTCAGGGAGGATTTCTACTGCCTTGAGTTCTGCCATAAGGTTAATTTACTAAGGATCAACTGAAAAATAGGAATGATTAACAGAAATCTGCCATGGTCAAGTTCTTACCCATCATGTTTGATTTACAGAAACACATTTCCACAAAAAACCTGCACTGAATAAGAAAGGAATAATATCAGGAAAAAATAATTTCTGATATCACTATGCATTTTTCTCTTCAGTAACTTCATGAATTGGAGGCCCAGACAGAACTCTGCTTTCATCTCTCCTTGTCTAGTTTGTGCTGCAACAGTAGTGCTGGTTCAAGACTCTTAAGGTTTCTCATTTAACTAGCAAAGGATGTAGTAAAGCACCACATCACAGAATGCAGAACAAGCAAAAAGGCTTTGAAATTGTTATTCCTTTAAGGCAGCTGCTGAGTAATAATACTGGTTAAATTATGCAAGGAACACTGCATTCTCCCACAGACACACATTTAATATCTCCTGAGGTTTGGTGTATTACAGAGCCGAATGAAAAATGTGAAGCTTCTCTTATAAGATTTCTTTGTAAAAATGCTCCTAGAGATAGCAACAGTTCCATAGAGAAGAATTTAGTAACAGACACTTTTTTTCCATATCTATAGCATCAGTATTAAAAGGGAAATTAAGTTCATAAAAGTTTAAAAAAAACCCAAACAAACAGAAAATAACTGTGACTTAGGCTGTATATTCCTTTCAAAGTCCCAACTCTCAGCCCCACGAGCAGCAGTCCCTGTTGGTGCAGCACTTTCCAGACGAGGTGCTGCATGTCTTCATTCTGCACTGACGCAATTTTTTGCTTTTTCATCCATGGCATTTCTACCATGATGCGAAGCATTTTTGCTGAAGCCTTTCAAAGAGATGTTCAGGATACAAAACTCCCTCTCATCCAAACAGAAATGCTGAGCTGCAATGGCAGCTTGAAGTAGAATTTCTGTTTAGTTGTTTCGTTTTCCCCAGTGACAGAATATATTTTGGTTTGGTGTGTCTTCTTCTGTCTCCCCAATGTGAGCAACACATCTTGATCTTAGCAGGAGAATATTCACTGAGCAGTGGTGCAGACAGGAGTCTGAAGACAAAGACTGTGTAAATCTGAACTGAGAGACTACAAAACTTTACTGTGAGCAGAGATAAGTATCTTGTCTGTGCACATGAAGCCTTAATCTCTTCAAAGGACCCTGCACAAACCTGAGCAATATTCCACAGTGATCCAAGTGACTTTCAGAGATACTTAGTTGTGGATCTCTTTCTTTAAGAGAAGTATTTCTTAAACACTCTACCTGTTCACAGACACACATAATGTAAAGCACCATCCTGATGGAAGGATGCTCAAGTCTTGCTAAGTTTAATGACAAGACAGAGAAAAGCCATGGGGTATTCTGATATGAACAGTAACACAGAGCAGAAAAGCTCACAACAGCTTTTGGAGAAGAGGAGAACAGCAAAATGTAAGTAAAGAAGAGAAAGAGGAAAATGGGGGTTTCCATGGAGCATGCTGGGGTGAATCACACTGATAGTCTATTTGAAAAGAAAGGGGGTGGTGGAGGGAACAGCAAAGGAAATCACTTCTGCAGAAGAAAATGGCAAACTTCCATTGAGTTTAACAGGCAAGCATTCAACCCCAGCAAGCTGAACAAACCCTTTAAACTGAATTTACATCCCATTAGCAGCAGTTAGAAAAAAAAATAAAAGACCTTGTATAATTATATTTTGCTCATATTTACTGAACACTAACAGCATGATTCATGACAGAGATGAAAAGTCATTAACGAGAGTTAGAAAACTCCCACACAGACCAGGACTCAGGTAATCACCATTAGCAGCAAATATTGAGGAAAAATACAAAGTATAATGCTAAGAGTAGAGAAGGACTGATGAAAGCTCTGAAGTGATAGTTGGGTGATATTAATGCAAGTGGAGACATCAGACGAGTGGAAAAGATGGGCAGGGAGAGTGAGTTTGTAAGAAAAAACAGATGCTAGCACAATATAAATGAGCATCTGATACAGTATTCCTTGAAATCAATAGATGTTTGAGTATCCTCTTAATCCACTACTAAAAGCAACAAGACAAAGCACTAAAAAAAGGTGCAATTAAGGAGTGAATCTCTTTTCATTTAACATGCAGCTGCAGAAAGCACAGTGTGCATTTTCGGAGACTAAAGGCCTAGATCCCAAGGAAGAACAGAAAGCAAGCCAAGGTCTCCTACCTGCATAAAAATCAATAAGGAATTGTCCCTTATTAAAACCCAATTACTCATACTAAACAGTACAAATTAAATCACCGTGTATGCCAAGGCTGTCATTAACCTAAAATAATCTCCATGTCATGTGCACATTAAGTCTGAAGTTGTATGTAGAAAGAGACAGGGGGAAATGTTTAGGATGAAACTATTTTGGTTGAACAGGACATTTTAGACTAAAAAATAGTAAAGAGCTGGGAAAATTTTGGCTCCTTACATGTAATGCAGTCAGTTCTTTTGCTTTCTTTCCAGTATCTCAAAACAAGCAAGGCATACAGTTGATACAGGTAGAAAATACGTTGTTGTATTTAAAGGAAAGTAAAATATTCACTCAATTTTAATTAGCCAAATTATTTCTGAAAAAATATCTGTCTCGTCCAAGTGTGCATGAAGAAAAGGGTTTTTTATTACTATAAATCTGCCATAGACAGTTCAAGTCTAAATTGCAGAACATATTTGCATCGTTTTCAGGACTGCTGCAAAAAGAGAAGGAAAAGGGAATTAATGATGCATTCAAACAGTGTGCATCTTGCTTTGTAATGTAATCTGTTTTTCTTTTCCTTAACACCTACACAGCTTCTGTTGCTAGCTACTGCAGTTTAAAGAATAAATACGGACCCAGGGTATCAACTTCCAAAGAAAAACTTGTGAGAAGCTGTTTGCAGATTTGCATTTTTGTATTTCAGAACACGAAAGTCAAGTTCAAGTCTTTGCTTCTTGAGACGCTTAAACCAACTAAAAGGATTTTTGTTGTTCTTGCTAGAGTTCATATCTAAAAGTCCAAGAGAGTTACTGTATGTGTTAAGGCAAATCCTTCCCCAGCAGACTTTCAGAAAGGACTCAGGGGCTATTAAAAGATGTGCAGAATAGAAAATAACACTTTCTTCTAGAAATGAAAACTCCTGTTGCACTGTCTATATCCATGATGATCCTACAAATATGGAAACCAAGAAGAACCAGAGAGAATGGTGGCATGCAAGCTAAAGAACTTGTATATTCCCAGGATTTGCCATGTGGGAAACTTGGAAAAAACTGAGTTTTTCAACCCATTCTTGAGTTTACTCTTAAAACTGCTCCTAATCAGAAAACACTCCCGAGAGGCAAAGGGATACCACGGCCAGCAAATAAACAGAATCACAGCTGTGATTTCATGTTCCAAATGGCACCACACAGCTGAGCATGTGCAGGGTGAGCAGCTCACTGCCTCAGCAGCAGCAACAGGAAATGTTAACCCATACCTTGAATGCTGTTGAACAGAACTGGCCTTTGGGGGACACAGATCAAGGAAGGAAGACAAAATCTCACAGAAGGAAAGGAAGAGGAAAGAAATGGCCAGGTGGTCAACTTCAGCTGAGTATTTGCTGAATGAAAAAGGGCACTGTCTGCTCTGCTATTCCAAGAGAATTAGAGGGCTGAGTTGCCCAAGTTCAACTCCTACAACTATGGGCTCTCATAAATGAGATGCATTTCTGCCAAGTAAATGGAGCGTAGTGAGCTCTCATGGACCTCCTCATTTAACTTTGCTTTGCAACAGCTTTGAGCAGCGTGCTTATGAATTAGGCACCACTCTTTCCCCAAGTGGGAAAAGTGATTTTTAAATGAAGTGACTTGCTAGAGGTGGCTCACACAGACGAGTCACACGCTGAGATAACAGCACAGCCAGACAGGGAAGTGTGTGGGTCTGCTGGGACCAGGCTGCTGGGGATGAGTTCGTGCAGGAGCAGCGGCTGACGAACACTGATCCCGAGGGGGACAGACACCATCCTGAGCAGTGAAACACCAGCCCACAGTCACCATTACCTATTTAAGTATGAAGCTTAAAGACACTTCCAAGCGCTTCAGGATGCCTCCCCGGTGCTCTGTTTGGCAGGGTTTCTCAGTTTGCAGGAAGCAAAAACCTGCTCAGGTGTGCTTTTGTCACCTCCCAATTGTTTAACAGACCGGAGTATCTAAATCATTGCTGATGAGGCCAATCCAGAACACACAGGCACAGGGCACAGACTGTTCCTCGAGGCTGGCAGGAGCATTCAGGACCTGGGCAATACTTCAGATCTCACAACTGAATTTCCTATATAGTCTTGAACCCCATTAGTTTACTCTTCTCACATTTACAACTCACATTATGCCTTCTAAATTTACACAATTTTTCTTTGCAAGTGCATATTCCTAATAATTACATATAAAATATCTATTTTTAAAAATGCCTGTATTTTTTCATATGGAACTACTGCAGTACATTATAGCTCTTTTTAAAAAGAAAAGTAAGGGGGAAGGCGGAAGTGTTGGGTTTTAACCTTTCAAGTTTCTCTTATACATTTAGAAAATTTCTGTTTTCCTCTGGAAAGAACAAAGTGGAAAAAGTCTGCAATAAATTTAATTTCCTGCCTTCTGCTACTGTACCTTAGATGCTCTTCCTTTAAAATTTCCTTGCATCTTATTCATTTAAAGCTCCCTTGCAGCTTGTAGACAATACAAGGCCAATAAACTACTTTTATGCAATATGCGTACTTCTAAAATTATTCTTCTCATCAATTAAAAAAAAGTATTCCTATTGCAAGCTCCCTCTCAATTTTTCAGTAAATATAAGTTAGACTCATTTTTAGAGTGATGGTAGTGCTTTGGCTGTAGTAGGATTCTTTTTTTAAATTGGCTAGAAAGCAAGGATTAAGGCGTAAACAGGGATGGGAAAAGTCTGTGCAAACTCTAAAATCATGCTTTAGAAATATTTATGCAAATGGTACTCAAGCAAAAAACAACCCCTTGAAGATAAATTTTTCTACCAATGTATTATTACTAATACATACATTTGACTAAAGTCTTAGAATGCATAGACTATTAGAAGTTATGTTATTGGATTTGCTAGCAAAGCTAGGATTTTAAATAGTTCAGGTTCACTGCTTTTCTTTTCTGGGGCTGCCCTACAGGTGAAAAGTGTGTTCAGAAAGAACATTTCTCCCAGGTGGAATTGGATTGTATGCCCAAGAAAGCAAAAATAAATGAGCAACATATGTCATAATTAGTCCTAAAACTTATACAACACAAGTAGAGCTGTACAACAGGGAACCAGTCCTGTCTGTGGCAGCACACAGAGCTTAAAGTACACTCTTGTAGTTCAATACTTTTATCTCTTCCTCACTGTTTGATGCTTCTTGGCAACTCCACAGTTCAGTGCATTTCACACACTGCAGAACATGAGAATAGAGAAGAAAAGATACATCACACAAAGAAAAGTCAGATGGCAGCTGTGCCAACTTAGGGCAAGAGAAAAAAATGATAAAAAAAAATGAGGAAAATAAATTCACAGGTAAGAAAGAACCACAGAGAATAAGAGTAGAATATGAACTAAATGCCAAGAGGCAATGGAAGGAATAAATTCATCTCTGTCAATGGGTGCAAGAAACAAAGAAGAATTAGTGATGGGAGAGCAAGAGGTGGAAGATGACAAAGTGCAGCTGTAGAAATGAAGGAGCAGGTAGGAATGGCTGGGAGGAACAAATGCAACACGGGAGGATTCCAGTCCATTTCTTTGCGGGCAGATCCTGGCAGTGCAAGGCAGAAGGTGGAACACAACACGTCTGTTCTCACACCAGCCACGGCAGGCACCTCTGCACTTCCCCAGCCCAGCCCTGCTTTCCTTGTGCAGACCGTGGTGAGAGACACGAAGCTTTCCTGGAACTGCAAAGCTTCCAGGAACCACAGCTGGGCTCCCACTGGTGGAGAACAACAACATTCCTGGAGGACAGCCAGTCGCAGCAGAGATTTAACTGGTTGTTCCAACAAACTTGATTATGCTTGTGTTTCTTAACTTAAGAAGGTGTAAGTGTCCTACACCTTCTCTCTGACTGCCCAGGGGTGATTCTGGATCCCATACACCACCTGCTCCTGGCCCACAGATTATCTTGTGTCAACAGATCGCTTTCCCCAGTATCACTTCTCACAAGTGATAATCCTTCCTCTTGGAAAGGCTATCTATTTCGTTTGTGAGATTATTTATTTCTTAGCAATCCCATGTAGGGAATGCTTTTATCATCATCATCATCTTGTACAGGGATGAAAAAATGCCTTATTGGCACTTGATCTGCCAGTGAAAAATTAGAAGAGCCACCTCAGAGGGGCAGGTTACTCTGAAGTTTGACCAGTGAACACAAAAATACAGATCCAGCTGACTATTTCTGCAAGCTCATGCCTCCATGAAACATAGGAGGGAAAAGATACAATTCCTTTGAGAAGGAAGGCAGGGAAAAGAATATTGGATATTATAAAATTGTGTGCCTCGGTCCTGGAAAAGGCTTTCATTACATTTTTTGTGCCAATGATATTTTTCATTCTTCTGTAAATCTTTTATAGGTCCATACAAGGATAAAATAAACACTTCAGAGCAGATTACATCAAGTTCAGCTAATGAAGAAAAGTACTTGGTAACGAAGAGTTACTCTGGCATCACAAAATGAAACTACATTGCCTACATTTACTTCTGTCAGGGTAGGTTTTGTTTAATCTACAGCCCACAATAATGCACTGAATGGACGGGACTGAATAGAGGTTAAAGTCATCTTCTCATCAGAAGTCATTTAATATAAAGTAAATTGTAATGGTAGCTGTAGGGAAAATCAAATACAAGAAATGAATTCAGGCTCTGCGATCGAAGCTGCAGTTCCATCGATGAACCTCTGCCAAAACAAACTGCTGGACTGCACTTTCTCACTCACTGTCTTCCCCGTGCCTCGGTTGCTATGCTATCTCACTAAAGATACGTGGCAATTGCTCATCTGAGAGTTCCAGACAGAAAAAAGGACAAAAGCAAAAAAAAGGAAATCCTAATTAGAAAGACTGACTAACAAATATTGACTAACAAATAACCAAAATTAAATCATTCTTGTGCCTACAGTGAAAAGTTGTCACAAAACCTTTGACAGTAAAATCCTTATTCTGCCCCACCAACACACCAAGGCGTTTTTACTTGTAAACAGAGCCCTGGAAAAAACTGAAATATGAAACCTTATAGAGCTGCTATTTCAGCAACACACCCCCAAAAAAACATTCTTTTAAACCAAAGCCAGAGAATGACTTTTGAGAGAACCTTAAGTAACTTAGGAAGTTTCCCCACTTGTATGAACCATTTTCCCCCAAACAATCCTATGATTCTTTAAGAAAAAAATTGAATGTTTTGGAGGCTGAATTTCGGCTCTGATTCCATAAATACCTAATTTCCTTTAAGGAATAGTTACTTCCATGGATTTCAAGAAAGTGCTATAATCTCCAGTGAGCCATATTGCCACTGTCTATTGTATTGAGGTACCAAGCTTTGCCCTTAAAAAATAACAGGTAGTTTTGATTTCTAATAAAAATATATTTTAAAATTGCTGTGTTCTGAATATACCAAGGGAATTTTTACCCTATTACATCTAAAAAATTTTTGGGAGAAATTTCCTGAAATAAGCTCATTATTTAACACTATGAATTATTGAAAAACATTTCTCTTACATTTTAAAAATAAGCATTTAGCTGTCATCTTTGAAAATTCACCAGATTGTTGTGTAACCAGCCCTTTTTGGAAAGAGTTATCAACATAATTTTGGAAATTAAAACCCCTAAAACAGAGATGCTGAGTCACAGCACAGACGCCCCAAGGTTTTCAGTGAGCAGCTGCAGCATTTGGAGAAGAGCAATGCCTTCAGTACCCAAACCCACACAGTGTCAGCCATTTCTGGGCACTCTTTTCCTGTATTTTAACAAAAAAGTGCTTTCACTAACGCAGCTGAAAGTGACTGGTGTTTGTCCACACGCCATAGCAGGGTACTCACAAAAGCAAAACTGGAGCTTTTCAGCCACGAGTTCTGGACTTAAGCACCTGCATTTCCACTTGGCCACTGAAAATACACATATATATCCACATAGGCACGTGTGTTTGCACAGCACGGTGCTGTGTAAGAAGGGAAAAGGGCTCACTGTTCTCTTCCCCAGGATGTGATAGTATTGTTTCTTTAATCAACACCATCTAAGGATGTAAGTGAAACAAGGTCTGCAAGGAAAGTTTCATTAGAACAGGTAACGTGGCTGTGAGAAGAACAAATGAGACTTGTACAGAAGCTTTCCTTCAGTTATGGTATGGGAGCAGCAAGCTTCAAGCAAAACAGGGTTAAGACAAATTGCTCACATTCACCTAAGCTGTTTAAGGAATTCAGGAAAAGGGAGATGTTCAGTATCTACAGAAGGGGCTAAAACAAGGTGATCAGGACAACAGGACAGAGGAATGAGACAGGGAATTGTTGCCCCTGGAATGCAAGGAACTAATGGAAATCAAAATTATAATGTGCAATAAGACCTCTGTGGAGTCCCTGGGTTTAGTGTCAAAAAGATGTGACTTATTCTCCCAAGACAGCCTCTTGAAGGTATTTTGTAGACATTCCCTAAGGATTTTTAAGTGAGGTTGGAAATGGAGTTCTTGTCTTGGGGAAAACACGATTTTCATATTTTTTCACCAATTGTCTATGTGAATTCATTTTAGTGCTGGAGGATTCTTTTCACCCACACTTTCCCTGGGGACATTTGGTGCAAGGGATGAAATATGTTGGAGTCTGAGGCAGACAAAGAAGAGAGGGAGAGAATCCATGATTTGTGATCATTGTGTGGTGAGAATCTTTGTTACAGGCAATGCATTTGCAAGTGCTCCACTTGCTGCTCCACACCAGCTGCCTTCCTCTGGCAGGTGGTGGTCTGCAAGTGTGCTCCTAATGATGAGTTTAGCAAGTCAATAATGCATTTGAAAGCTACGAAGGGAAATTCTGGGAAAATATCATCCAACGGATAATGCCTCTTGCATAGGCTGTTCTGGACTTCTCAGGTAAATGTCTGGTTTTGTCTGTGAAGCTGATGACATGAATTTCCTCTCAGTAAATGTGATTGTGTCCAGCAGGGAGGCTGCACATCACTGCACCCACATCCCCAAAACAGCAACCACCCCCAAACCACAACAGGAGGCTGAGCTTTTGGCTCAATGGCACATTGTCATTTTCTCCCCACCTGCTCCACAACCATTTTTCCACAGGCAACCTGAATTTTGTATCACACTTTCTGCTGTCCTAATCACCTTGTTTTAGTCTCTCCTGTAAATATTGACCATCTGTTTTCCTGAATTCCCTGAATGTGCCTGACAATAACCTGTGGGACCCTTGAAAAGTTCAAATATATTAATCTGTACAACAACTTTGTACAACTATTTGAACTGCAACATTTTCATGTTCTCTGAGTCATAGGTTAATGCAGCACCCTTGACAACTTAAGATTCACGTAAAAATAATCCAAAGTAGCACTGCCTTCTGGATTCTCAGTGTTCAGACAGATTTGAACCACAGTTAATGATACTTTCCAAACCAAGATCTCAGTCCTGCTGCCATCCCTGGGTGATAGGGATGTAACTATTTCCTCAGTGAGAGACTGCAAAAGACAGTACCATGCACAAATCTGCAGGATTAGACTCCTTTAGAGAGAGCAGCAGTGAAGCCGGGGGGCTGTGAGACAAAGCACGGAGACTGACAATAGCAGAAAATATTGTCTGCCATCATCCCCCACTGAGAGAGGAGCAAGAAGAGAGAGAGGCCTGTAGTGACTTCAGGGACTCACAAAAGATGCTTCTTCACAAGCAAGAAGGAGGAAGGTTTGAATGACTACAACCAAAACTGGAACTTCCTTTGAAAACTTAAGTTCTTCCTTCAAAAAAGTGGCCTGGGAGTAGCAATGAATAAGAAACTTCAATATACATTAACCACAGCATTATTATTCTATCTATAAACCTTTTTTTTAGAGTGACATCAGGACAGTCACACTAATTTACTGCACTGAAATTTGAATTGTATTCTTGAACACAGTAATGCCAGTGGAAATTTCACCACTGATTTTAATGGAGTTGGCATTTCACAAATAGGATATTGGTTTATTCCTCATTAGGAAAAAAACCCTACTTTATTCAGTGTCACAGTGATGTGAGAAATTCTATAAGACAGTGACACTGAATAACAGCGAAATGATATATATTGCTTCAGTTATATCTACACATTATAATGTGTTTTATAACAATTTGTTTGAGCAGCATCTGTTAGGGATTTACTAAAACAATTTGAATATGCTTTTCAATGAGCTCCAGAACCGAGCTCCACCTATTAATCATGGAATGTATATCAATGAATAATTTATAAATGGTACCTTTATTCAAAGTGCTGCCAATTAGCTAAACAGTCACGGCATTCATAATTGTATCAGTCACCTCTAAACTTTCAACCTTTATCAAGATTTCAAATGCAGAGGCAGAGAAATTGAATGAAAAGTAAGTTTTTATCATAACAGCTTCACACTGACTTTGATATTCCCTGGCATCACTGACAGTTTCCTCAGGAAAGGCAGTTCTGAACCCTTTAATGTAAAAAATACATATATTCCTATTTCACACCCCACAGCTTTTAAAGACAATCATAAGTGCACACTATAAATATAGAAAAATAAAAATAGGTACTGTGTACCACTGCAAAAGAAGTAAAGCAAGGCTAACTAAATAATTCTGCTCAAAAAAAAAGACTTTATCCTGTAGTTTGGTATTTCCACAGATTATTTCTTCTACTGAAACACAGGTAGAAACCTGTAATTTTTTTCCAGGGCCGTGCCCTCAGTGAGATTTCCAACTGTATAACAAAGTGTGCAGTTACATAGGGCAGTTCTGTCCTCCAGTCCCACTCACCACAGTGAGATGTTTACTTCAAAACCAGCGCAGAAATATTTGTACAAGTAACAAATTCAGGAAGCCTCTCTTTCCTACTTTATTTCAATTAAAAAGACAAATAATTACAATCAGCTGCATTAATGCAAGATTAAAACTGCAACGGTAAATCACAGAGAGTCACATTTAATGGTGACATAAACAGAAGCAAAAATTATCTGCATACATTTTTAATGTAAATTGGTGTTATTTGCATGCCCAGAAAGATGGTGGAATGGTAGCAAACAGAGAAGGCAATCAACTGTCTTGCCTTAAAGCCTTGTATTGGTTTCCTTTCCCTTCTGCAGCAAAGCCCTCTGGCCTCTCTGCATGGAAGCAGAACTAACACTGACTTCCTGAGGTGCAAGATGCAGCTGTGATATTTAGCTAATTGAAAAACATGCTTGAAAGTGCATTAGTAAATTTTGAAAAGATTGGGCTATAACAAGGTGCTTTTCACACAATCCCTGAATTTAGCCCCAAACATTTTCGGTGATTTTTATCGGCACCATCAGTTTGTCAACACTGCAAATTTAACATTTATTTTATCCTCCAATTTTCATAATCGCTTCATTTGGCTTAATGTGGAACTCCTCTTATTACAGAATATTCAGCAAATACATGCAGCTCAATAACATTAATTTTGAAAGAGTATCTGTGGCAATTACTCCAGCTTCTTCAGCTCACATTAACCTTCCGTGGAGGGGGCTGTTGTGTATTTCTTCTCCTGTAAAATGTGCAAGGCTATAGATTTGTGTAGACACGAAAACATAATGTATATGTATAATTCTGAGTATGTGTTTGTGAATACAGACACAAATAAAAATGCATATCCTTATCCAAAACGGAAAGAAACATCCACATCACACAGATACAGTGAAAGACAGTGGTTAGGGTTGGATAAGGAGAATGCAGTCATGGTGTGTTTGTTCTCACAGTATGGAACACTCAGGGAAAAAAAAAAGCAGAGAGCCAACAGAAAAGCACCCAAAGGAAAAACAAATTCTCGAGAACATGAAGAGAAGCCAAAACAGAAGATGCATCTACTTCATCTTGTAAAACAACTTCATTTTAAGAGAAAGATATAAATGAAAAGTCAGTGAACGTGCAGTTTGGTAATTGAAAATCTCTGTAATTACCCTAGTTACCAAGGGAATTTTCATCTATTTGTTCTCAAAGACGTTGTTTTTAAAACCAAGGCAAAGTTATAAGAAACTATTAGGGAACACTCTACAATAATATTTTTAAGTATGTAATAAGAGTAAGGAACATCTCTGATTTTATGTCCTATAACACCACCCAAACTGCTTCAATTAAATTTCCTGTAGTGCCTACAAACTCCAGAAGTAGTGCATTTTCAGGGAGACTTTAACTGCCTGTGTAGCATCCATGACGTACAACAACTTTAAGCAGCCATCGGGGTTTTTGTCTGAGAGGAAGAACAATACCTTACAGGCATTTCCAGTCTCACCACTGCACCTTCCCACCAGTGGAGCACATTACTGTATTATGGGAGGTATGAAAATTGTTGACTCAAAATCATTTTTCGAATGGCTGCTTTGTAACTTGGAATTTTAAAATAGTTTCTATGATTTTCAACGTAGACACAAGACAGTGACTGGAGCAAACCCTCTAAGAAACTGCTTTAAAAAATCCCTTCCTCTGATTCATTTGTACTTTAAATAGCTTAAATTAACAGATGCTGGGACTCTAAGCATTTTTCCCTTAGATCTTTAGTCATGCAACAGAGGCAAGCTAAATAAGTGAACTAGATTGAACCTCTACCAAACTAAAGTTAGTAACAGGCTGGAGGCTAAAATCATGTTCACTGTCCCTATCAGCACACATTTGATGTATGTGCTAAACTGATGGCATATGAAAACAAACAAAAAAAAAATCTCATTTTCATTCTTAAAATCCATTTACCAAACAAACTAAGTATTCAGGTCCCATCAGTAAAATCCTCACGGGCAGCAGGAAGGCTGCACAGGGCTCACCCAGGAGAGGGTGGGAGATCCTGGTGGAGATACCCTTAGGCAAAGGGCACAGCTTCCAGTGTTGATGCAGGGTGCATGGGGCAAATAACAGCACTGTTTTAAAGAAAAGCCTCATGCACACCACCAGAAGATAAAATAAGAAATAACCTTGATGGAAGGAATCTGCAAAGACACAAGCAGGAATGGAAATTCAAGCTGACTTTGTAAAGCTTTTCTAATTTCTAGGAGATCTGGTACGTTGCCAAGGGGTTCAGTACCTGCCAGCACTTCCAACTACCAGCAGCACCAGGACTGTGGTCCTTTTTACCTGTGCCACGCTTCTTACCTTGTCCACTCCTCTGTCTGTCCTTTTATACTCCAATTTCTTAATCTCCTCCTTGCAATTCCTTTATTTTTCTCCCTACCTTGTCCATTCAGCTCTACCAGACAAAGTGCAACAACACAGAAAGCAGTGAGCCACTCCCTTTCAGCAATTTCTTGCCTCTCAGCTTATCTGTATTCCTCTGGACATCTTTGTTACCTTGAATTGCAGAAATGGGTAAAATTGAGGAAAAGAAGGAAATTGACGAAAAAGAGAAACACTGACATTATTTAATCAATAAAATACTTCAGCCACTGTTTTCCCTGAGATCCAAGAGTGCCTCTGTGCAAATTCCTGTGCTGAAGGATTAAGACACTGTGATCCAGATGATGCTGAATATGACGCTGAAAACAAAATGTGCAGAGTAAAACAACATTTCTAGTTCTGACAGATGGCACATTTTTTTCCTTTTGAGGATTATTTTTTCTAAAAATATGTGGGTTTAGGCTTCCAAAAACTAATAAACTAAAGAAGGAGATATTTTTAAAGTTATGTTCTTATGTAAAGGAATAAAAATAGAAAGCAATTAGGTTTTGTTTTTGTGATTGATACATTTTGTACAGCTACCCAGACCTCTCTTGGGCTGCCTGTTTGCTCTTAGTCAGGAAGGACAATGACATCCTGAAGTTGCTATTTCTCATTCATTTCACTAAATGTCACTCCTAGGTAGATGGGAAATTAAGGGATTAACCAGGAAGGAGACTGAGCTGTCACTGGAAAATTAATATTTTCAAATTAACTTTCGACAAAGGATGCATAGAATCTAAGTTATGTTGATGCAAATGAGCAGTTTATCCATAATAAATATGTAAATCTAACCATAATAAATATCTATCCATAATAAATATGTAAATTATTGATCTATTTCTTACTATGACAGTCTGATGTCTCAGAAAAACTTGCTGTGATTCCAAGCAACATCCATGCAGTGATGAACACATATGGTAGCAGATCAAGATGGTAGCACATAACTGAGTATTTAGAATGCTTAAACTCCCCTTTTTATCAGGTTATTTCTAATATAAACAGCTTCTAAATGCAATAGCTTTATCTGTCACTGTTAATTAAACCTGTGCTTTGTCAACATACAATAATCCATTTATTATAGTAAAAGCCACTACATTTCAAACCACTCACAAATTGCAAACCATAATTGCTAGGATTATTTTATTTCCAAGTGCAGGCAGCAAAGCCACCTTAAGATTCAACAATGGGAAGATAATTTTGGAGTGTAACCATAGCTCTATCTCACAGTCCATTTGCTTTAGTATTGGCAGCAGACAAGCTGTAATTTTTCATTTCCTAATTAGATTTAGCCATTAATTTAACTGTTCCATCATACTGGTGGATAGAACAGCCCTATTTGTTTGGTCCTTTTCTTTTCCTCATTGTTTTTACTAAATACTATATGGTAAATGTGGTAAATGAGGGGGAAACCACGAGGATCTGAATATACAAGAAGATCTGGACACTTCCACACTGGCCATGTAACAACCTAAATTTTAAGCACCTGACTTCCAAACTGAAACTCGTGACATTTTAAGAGGCATTTTCTGGTAGCACACGAAGGGAAACTGGGCACTCTGAGAGGGATGCACAGCACCTCGCACTCCCAAGTAGCTAAGGGGGAATGCAATGAGAGTGCCATAAATCCCAGCTCCCTGTGGGCTCAGGTGCCTCGCTCTGGGCTGTAGGAGTCAGACAGGAACTCAGAGTTCCAATAGGCTCCATGATTTAGGGAGCCAGCAGACAGGCTGAAACCCTGGGAGAACTTACTGCTCCACGCTGCCTCTGCTTCTCTGTGAGGCACTGCCTTTCACAGAGCAGAGCCCTCTTGTCAGGTTGGGTGAATGTTACAAGGCCAGTTTAATAACAAGTCAAACAGATTAGTTTAAATCACTTTTAATGCTGGTTCAGGCTAACCTGCCTGACTCTGGATTGACAGGGAGTAAGGACGTCTGCTTTGGAGGCAGCAATCTCTTACAGAGAAAAGGTAACAACGCAAAAAGGTAGCGTGGTGGTTACTTCTTCTATTGCTACAGCCAGTCCCAAAATAATCATCTGCTACTACATTTATGCACTGAAATCATTCCTTTCAAACAAGTGAGCGAGGGCCATTCCTATAAAAAACCCCAGCATAATGGAAGGAAGCAATATGAGTCACTTCTCTTTCATACGCTATGGAGAAAAAGAGGTGAATCTTCCTCAGTGTTCTCAGCACAAAAGGGTTCAAGATCTCATCTTTTCTCCATTTTTGCAGTGCTCCAGCCACCTGCCCTCAGCCAGAAGCACTCTCTACACTCCAAAACCCAACTGAAAACCTCTCTAACTGGAACCAAAGCAGGGCAGCACAATCTGTAGTCCGGGGGTGAGAACACATTTAGGACAAGCAGGAAGAGGGGGCTGGGGACTGATCCTTCTTCTGGCGACTGCTCATAAATTTTACACGGACTGTTTCGCCCAAAGGCATTTTGAACGTGGATTAGTAACTGGGCCAAGATCTGTGCTGACCCAGGCTGCCTCAGTGACTGAACCACAGACACTGTGTGTGTTCAGCCCAAGGACCTGCAGGGGCTTATAGCAGAATGACAGAGATGTAACTGGAGTGGACAATGCCCTCTGTGCTGCATACCTAGGGTGCTTTAATGAGAAATGAAAGGTATGAATTTGATCTCCCTGAGGCTACAAAGAGCCCAGAGTTTCAGTCCTGCAAGCCTGGATGAGTGCTCTATCTACTGAAATATTGTATAAATTTCAGAAGTCCCGATTTGGCCATTATACACTGTGCAGGCATCACATCAACCACGCTTTAGCTGAGGAGATGTAGACAAAACATCACTTCTCCTGAGCATCCCAAAGAGCCTTGGGTTTGAGATGGATCTGTGTCACTGCAAAAGCAGCACTTCAGGACCACAGGGACTGTACTGCAAAAATAGATTAGAATCTGTTTGTGCTGGGCAAGGGATTATAAAGTCCACTCGTATGCACTGAGAGTCCTGGATTTCATAGAGCCAGTACCCAATATTTCACAGCAAACCGCTCTCATTGCAATGTTTTAATGTTCCCCATCTTCCCAGGGAAGCTGTAACTTAAGGAAAGTATTTGCAAGTAGATGTCGGTGTCTGTTTGCACTACAGGCATTAAAATAGGGAAAATCTTCCCACAAGTCGAGTGACTGAACAACCCCCTCTGGAGCTGCTTCTTGAATAACTCCCACAAGTGTTTACAGTGTTCTGGCTTCAGGATGAAAGGATGAAATCTTAATTAAAATTTACCCTAGAACTGGTTGACAGACTTCGGGTATGGTTAGACCGGTGTCAGGACATACTAACACAGGGTGAACAATTAAAAATTCCCAAAGAATTTGCCTTGGTACAAGAAAGGAAAAAATATTGGGTATTTTCCTGGGGCTTTAGAGTTCTCCTAGCCAGAGGGCACTGACAGTGCACACACAGCAGTGCCAATGGACACTTTTGGAAATCTGTGGGGAATGTGCTTGGAAATGTGAAATGCAGACCTGGACAAAAGATGTGTAGTCTTCCACCCCGTACACAGAGAAATGCATCTCACTGTGACTTTTCAGTCAGATTGCTGTTTTTTCCTACTGTGCATTCGGGACAAGAATCTCATTCTAAAAATCATTTTGAAATGCATTTAGCCAACAAGAGACTTGGTACTTATGCCAAAAGAGCCAAGATCCCTCCTCTGGAGCTACAAGCAACAAATCTGCTAAATGTCCCTGACATGAAGTCCCTTGGTTTCATATAAAACCTCAGCTTATATTAATTCTGGGACTTCCTAAAACCGAAAAACATGAGAAGAGTTTCTCCAGAGACTTCAAGACACAGCAAATGACCCTTGCTACAGATAAGAAATTCTTTCTTCTACGTGAACAAGTACCAGAAAGCTAATTAATCCTTAAGCATAATCATAACTCACCCAACCACAAAAAGCAAGGTCAAACAATGGGTTTGTAAATCGCTGAGAATTGTATGTGATTATGTCATATATAGGCTCTCATTGCCTTGAGGCTTTACATTTCTGATTGCACAGGCAGAGGTGAGGTGTCCTCCAAAACATTACAGCATGTGCCAACCAAAGGAGACATATTCTCAAATCTGCATATTGCAAACCCAAATGGGTTTCATTTGTTAATTACTGACTTTCTCCCACTGAAAGCTAGTGATATTACATCTATTACTGTCACAAGAAAGGAAAGAAAATATGAAGGAGAAAGGAGGAAAAATAACAATACTTTGTGATTTAAAATGAAACATCATCACCACCACCAACTGCTCTCTGAATCTGAATTGCTAAAACCATAAGATTATCAACAAGACTTGATGCAGGTAGAACAATGAAACCTAATTATTTCTCAGAAAGGAGGCTATTCCATTTCAAATAGAGGAAACCTAAGAGCAATAAAGCCCATGCCATTAACAATTTGTCTGCACACATGATTAGACTCACAGAGATAAAGAAGCCTCTGAATTTAATGATGAATCCCATATTTCTGGCTGGGCTCAATATTCTCTACTAATTATATTGAAAGACCTTGTGGTAGTTAAAGGTATTTAGATGACAAAATATGGCACTGTGTCCATAGATTTACTATTAACACTTGGCAATTATTACTGGGTGTTAAACTACAGTGTGAATTAATATCAGCATTTAGGGTTATTTCTTTTGTTCAAATGTTAAAAAAGTAGTTCTGGAGAGCCAGAGGACAGTGCTCTATGACTGTTTGCTATTTAGTAACCCCAAAATATGAGTTGCACATACATGTTGCCCTAAATTAAAATTCAACAGAACAAGTTATCAAAGGAACTTGGGGAAAGAAAATCAAATGCTTCGGGGCAATGAACTGAGAACCTGACATGGGCTCTTAGCAATACCAGGAACAAGCATAATTATACTTGATATAAAAGATGATCATAAACCAGGAAAAACCCCAATTACATATTTAAACAAGTAGCATTCTGAAAGCAGCAAAAAATTTTAAGTATTTCCTTTATACAGAGTGCTTGGAACTGGCCACAGGAACATTATTTACTGAACCTGCTATGAATAAATAACTTGTGTTCTACCATTTGACTTGCAATAGTTATTTGTTCCTTTCAGTCCTGGAAAAGATACAAAACAAGGTCTTTCTTTTAAAACAAAACAAAAACACTCCATAGCTTAAGTATAAATCTAATGACTACAGGAGCAGAAAAAAAAATTTTTAGTCTGTGGAAAAAATATTTTCAATATCTAATTTACAATAATGAAAACGCTTCTCAGACGCACTCTGACTTAAGAGTTTTTTATCAAATCAGTCATAAACATTGCACTGACTTTTCTGCGGTTGCTAATATAGATTTGTTTCCTGGCACACAAAGTATATTCCTGTGCTCAGTGCCTGGTATTTTAAATCTCCTGAGAAGTGCAAGCACCCACTTGGAACAATGTTCCTCGCTCGATGGATGTACACAGTACACACACCTATGGGCCCACGCAGACACAGCCCAAAGCCCCTCTCTTTGTGTTGTCCCTGCTAGGGATGTTCAGAAATCTCTCTGTCACTTGTGGATGGCTGGAGCTGGTTTCTAATTTGCAAAAGCTGACGATTTTGCTCACCACCAACAGCTCGTTCCCAGAATGCCACGTGGGAGGGAAAACATGGCCAGCACTGTTAAAACAGCACCTACAGGGGCACAAGTATTTTTACCGACTTCACAAAATTTGACACTCTTCAACTGCAAGTAAAACAAAAAACATGACCAATTTAAGAAAAATGAATCACTGTGTTTTGGGAATACATCTATCTCTGTACTCCCCATGCAAAATTGTTATGGAGACAGAAGAAACAGATTTTGATAGTTCTGATTTTAAAAAAAATAATCATTTCAGTGGTGGAAAGATTACAACAACTCCTTCTCACCACAGAATAAGGTATAAAGCTAGTCATGTGTGATTTATGGATTTGACTGACCATCAGTGATAGTAAAACCCCGCTATAAAAAGGTGTGCTGTTCATGAAGCATCTGGTGCTGACCACAGCAAGAGGCTGGATCATCTCTTCTATAGCTCTTCTGGGCCTGCTCCTTGACCTCCCCAGATACACCTTTGAAAATCTGTCTATAAATATAATAATTAGTGCTACCAGCATAATTTGCACATGTTGATATACCCATATGCATAAACAATGGTACCTCTGTATTTTCCAAGAACATCTTTTCTTCAGCTGCTTTGCAGTTCATTCAAGGTTGCAATCTACTTCATATTTCCATTGAGACAAGTACTTAAGTTTATACTTTTTCTCAGAAATGCAATTAAAACCTAAATATTACAGCACCATATTCAATAGTGTATTTCAATCTGTTGGTTTTTACTGAATTTCAAAGGAAAGAAACAGTCTAAGAAATACTGTAATAAATACCAAAGCACTGAATTAATGGGTAATAGTGAATAGCCTGGACTGCTGCTGAAACAGCCTCCCAAATAGGATCCCTGTCATCAAACTCAGCAGTCCCACTAAGAGTGGCAGGTCAAATCCCAGTGTAAACCCAGCCTTACTAGGAACAGTTTCCTGACAATGCACACAGGCAGGTATGTTTACAATACTCCAATCTGACTTTCAAGGGAGGAATTCTGTAGTTTCACTAATGGTCATTGCTGATTTCTACCAATGCAGGGCAGAAATCTCAAGTATTAAATAAACTCCAAACCACAAATCTTAACATGCTGTTGCCTAAATGCTTTCCTGACATTTCCTTCAGAACAGGTGTCAGCATAAAGCTCAAATGACATTCCCTGGGTGTCACTTGAAACATCTGTATTATTCTAGGGGTTCATTTCAGCATACCATAGGAAAAGGCCTCAAATAAAGTGTAAAATATCTTCAGGCCCCTCCTTCCATCGCTGTTCCCAGCAGCACTGACCAACTGCCAGTGGGTGCAGGATCGCCCGGCTCCACAGAGGCTGCTCTGCTTCCACAGCTCTCATCCAAAGGGTGTCGGGGAAAGCAGACTCTCCTCGTGAACACCCTCCTGTGCTGCAGGAGCCTTTGACTCACAGAGCTCGGTGCAGACTGCTGCCAGATTGCCGTATTAGCTGCTCGGGGTTTTTTCAAACATTTACATGACAAGATGAGACAGACAAACGGATCCTCGTCCTGATGCTGTGAATCATTACTCATCGCCAGCAGCGCATCCACTCAGCTCACATTCTTAAAGGCACATTAAGAAAAATTTATGTTTTGTTACTGTACAGCCCAAATGGCAATCCTGGTTTATTGGCAGTAACTCATCACCTGCGTCTCACTTACAAAGTGCCTCACAAAAGGAGCTGAGGCACAATGATTTAAAATTGAGAGAAGCCAAAGAGGAGTCGAGTAAATTTTCCTCATTGTTGAAGCTGGAAGACACAAATGACAAACAATCCTAATTCATTTACTTGATTTCTTCCTCTTCCTTATGGGGGTGTTTAAATACTTTCCCACATGAAGTACGTCTTTCATTGTTGCATTTAATAGACAGAAATTCTTTATCGCTATTTAAAGTAAATTCACTTTTAACACAATCCTTCCACTGATCACACCACATGTGTTGGACAATTTGCTTTGCAATCCAAGCGTGTGGTTGCTTGATTACACCGTGAATTAAAACCTGGGCACAAACATCTCCCACTTCTTTTCTTCATAAATGTTATTCAGCAAAGCACAAATTGAAGACTTGTATATACAAATTTTCCAGTAAGAGCCTAAATCATAATGAGTCATTATCGGCTACAATTAATTCATGGACTCGGCTCACTCACATCCGTGTGTGCACCCTTTAGAGCAAGGAACCTGAAGGGCCACAACCAAAAGAAATCACAATCACTGATGTACACCAAGTTGTGCATGGAAATGCTTTACATAAAACCCAAAAGAAAATGTCATTACTCTCAGCCTTCTCAGCACCTTCCATTGCCCCTGGTGTCCAAATTGTTTTCAGTCAGTTCAGCACATCTCTAGTGTATAATTTGTTTTATTCAGTGGAATTTCCTGTCATGTCTTGTCACATCAGTCCCACAATGGCTCACTGCCTTTAAGAGATACAGAACAGTCTATGGTAAGGGGAAAATGTCAGAGAACACCACAGTCAGAGCTCACTCAATGCAAAGGGAAACATTCATATGGAAAAACTATCCCTGAACTCCACAAAAATGCAAACTTCAAGAGATGGAGAGATTATTTTGTATTGCAAAGAAAAATGAAATGTATAGCAAGAGTTCTTTACATCAAAATAGAAAGCAAAAGACATTTTATGTATATCCCATTTGGGAGAAATGGAGAAAAATACAGTGTAGGCTTCTCAGACTCATATTTAATGCAGAAATCAAAGTGCATGCAGAGGTTTTAGCTTGCTTTTGGCTCAGTGTAAGTGAAAAAGGTAAATTTCTGGTCAAATAGTCCTACTGTCATCTGCATTCCACCTTCCCCGCTTCTTTTGAGGTATCTCACATTTCAAGCTCAAAGCACGTTCAATTTGTTGAACAACTTAACAATCAACTAGTGAGATACTTTCCATTTCCTCAGAAATTATAGAATCATTTCCTAGGATCAGAAAAAAATTGGTCTTCAGTCTGCAGCAGCAACACAGCCTAATAACTTGAGTTTATCTGGGTTAGAAACAGCAGCTTTATGCCCAGGATTGATTGGGTGAAGGTCTGTGGACAGAAAATCAAATTGGATTATGATGTTTCCTTCTGATCTTTTACAGTATGAATTTGTGATTCAATCCTCGGCTTTGGTTCACACACGATGTTAGGCTGAAAACCATTTATGTTTTTATTAACGCCACTGGTCTGTGTCTTTCCTCCTTATTGGTAAATCTCCTCTAGCAGCACTGGAATTTCAGCAAGGAAATGTGATGCACAGTTTTTCAGGGGTTATCTTGATCCTGAAGGAGCACTTTGGAAGAGCTTTTGCAATGCTGAGTTAAATAAATTTGTGCTGCTAATTCATGCTCAGCTCAGTAAGAGAGGATTCAGTCAATAATTTAGGAATATGAAACCTGATGAAAACCTGACCTCAGACGCAGGCAGCCAGTTTCTGATAAACCTTACAAGAAACTCTAGCAGTTATTTAAGGGACAGAAAAAGGCATTAGCCCCATGATGCTCTGCATTCAAACAGCATGGGGGAATAGGACAAAATACTAAAAAAATTATAAGCTTGGGAGTTTAGACAGCAGATAGAAAGAATTCAGACATTTGGGTAGAGAAGGAATCTGATGTGAGGTGCCCCTCTGTTCAGGGCACACATGTTCCTCTGTGGAGGGCCATGGGACACAGAGGAACCAGAAATAAGCTTACAGCAGACAAGGTGAGGCTGTGGTCAAGCTAATGAATAAACAGGGGGTTGTGTCACTGTGAGAGACATTAAGAGCCCAGCAGAGGAAACTGAGGCATGGTCACATTCCAGAGAAACTGTAAAGGAAAAAACCCAGATTTGATTTGGCAAGTCTGACCATGGGAAAGAAGAGGAAGATTTGAGCACAACCTGAGGCTGAAAACAGTATGATAAACATGCTAGAAAGTGCTGACCTCAGTGCTGTGTCAGGTTCTTCCATTAGCTGAAATACAGCCCTGGCATTAAAGGAGTCCCAATTTCCCCAATTAGAAGTCCAAGGCTGTAAAAAATGCTTACTAAGAAAATGTAGGGAAATTTCGTGATGTGGTGAAGAATAACAATTTCAGCCTCATAAAATCCCAGAGTTATTTTAAAAAATATTTACAAACGTTCCGGTAAAGCAGGAGATACAACACCCTGGGATTCTCATCCAGAATTCAGTTTCAAAACTGTGGCACAGCTGGGTTAGGTTTTCTCAGGATCCATCTTACAAGGCACCAGTTAACCTCCTGTGGGCATACACAGTTCCAAATGAAACACACACCGAATCACCCAGAACATGACAAGATCATTTGGCACTTTTCATGAGCCATGAGAGGAGGAGGGAAAAAAGCCCAGCAAAATAAAACTCCCTGCCTCCACCCCAGGCATCTGAACATGGCTGTTCTTGGACACTGTCCCAAAGAAGGGCATATGCCGAGGGAGCTCCGAGCTCTGGAGCGAGATCCAGCCGGGCAGAATTATCCCAGACTTACATCTCTTTAATTCCCGCTCTAAAGCAAGGTGATGTAGAATTCCCACTGGGCACCACAAGGAGTGAGGGAGTGGGACACAAGTCAGGATCCATTTGCTTTAAAGAACAGGCACATTTTCTTAGTGGCGTCCCCAGGTTAAAAAGCATCTTGTTTGAGGTTGCTTTTAAACCTGGGCAGCACCACCACCAAGTGCAAACTTCCCCTGCTGGGACAGCTTGCTCATTCCATTTTGCTGGGATAATTAGTTTTGAGCTACGCTAATTGTAAAATAAAAAAAATTAAAAAATCATATTCTCTGCTTCATTTTCATAAATTTCAGTAACTCATGCCTGTCAGGTTCACCAGACCTGGGAATATGCTGTGCTTGCATATCAAAAAATATTGAGTGGTTGTGTCAACACAGTTTACTAATTTGGCCATTTCTGTCCCCATATCTCTACAGAGCTCTTTTGGCTGCCTGCTGTAATTAGTGGCTGTCAAATGCATCACATTTTGTCTGTATCTAGTGTCACATTAACAGCAACTTATTTTAATTGATTCATGATCAAAAAGATCACTGGAGATCCCACACATCATCTTTTGTTATGTGCATGTTGTCAACCCTGCTGGGATAGAAAGATGACCTTTTGGATGCTTGAGTAATGATGGCTGACACGTTTGTTAAATCTACTGGCACTGAACTGCATGATATACTATTCAAATGGCAACACAATTTGCTGTGTGACATTAATTCTCCATAACTGTACACCATTCTATAGATTCTTGGCATTTCATCCCAAATTTACCTTCAGAATATTAAAAAAAAATCTATCTATAAAAGAGTAGGGTGCTCAACCTAATGAGGAAATGCTGTCCTCATAACATTGTTTATATATTGCTTCATTATTCATTTTTTATAGGAACCTTATTAAAATTGGAAAACAGAGGCAGAAAGACTATAAAAATAAAGCTCCACAACGATAGTTCGCATTTCATTTTTCTGTGCCAATTCCTTTAAAGCACTGAAACACTAGAGAATACTGTTTGTCAAAACTGACTACAACAAATCATTTTCACATTTAAAATTTCATCTCCCCTCTTTGCTTAAGGAATGAAACACTCAAAATATTTAGCACAAAATAAGAAGACCTATTACTCAGAGTTATGGCTTGCCGAGGTCTGCTCTTCATTACATCCCATATGACCAAGAGGACAGCTGCAGGAAATTGCATTAAGAAAATGAAGGATTGCAGCACAATATGGGCATCTGAAGAGTATGTTCCTTGCACACAGGTCTTTAGAGTCTTGCATCTACAGAGAGCTAATGGTCTGTGAGTAAATTAGTGCCATGAACATCTTTTACATCATATTACCCCAGGGAGACCTTAGATCTACTAACTTCAGCACATGAAAGATGCATTAAATGTGTTCTGACCATTGACTGTCAGGTTTGTACTTGTCAAAACTGCCTTACACACCAAGAAGTTATAGATGATGTTTTGATCCTGATGATGCTCAAGCAGAAATTGCCTTTCCTTGGTCTTCTCTTCTTTGAGAAATGCAACTCATACCAAGATCATCTGCTGTCATCACTGAGGGAAGGAAAAGTACTTTTTGCCTCTTATGTGTTATTCATTATACAATTTTTTTTCATGTTGGCTAAAACCCTTTTCTGTCAGTGTATTGACTGCCACATGCCAAGTACCTTATCCAATGTTTAATAAGACTGTGCACTATTTTTCCATGTGTGATAACTTGTGAAGAACTACTGAGATTTTCCATTGAATTTTCTGGTAAAATAATTTTGTAGTGTATGTCAGCTAATGGGAAAGTAAATGGCAATGCATGGCTGAGAGAGCAAAAGAAGAAGAAGCTACAGGGAGTGAAGAAAGTGAGAGAAATGGGTTGGTTTTTTTTTTTCAAGAGAGAAAGAATCATGTCAGGTTTCTTTTATTTTGAGGAAACAGCAGGAAGAAACGCACATGCATGCAGGAAAAGCTAAACACATTTAAATGTAATTTTATAAGGCTGAGCACAAGACAAACCTCTGCTGAAAGTGAAGTGTTTGGTAAAGAAACATGTGCCTTTAGCTTGTCTGCATCATGTTGAGGAAACACAAGAAACAAACAACCAAAACCTCCATTGACAGTGGTACAAATACAACTAAATTCCTTATGGAAACTGCAAGTTCAGGTTTCATCTGACCCTGCAGGTCCCGGCTGGGAGGGTCACAGCAGTGGTGCCTCGGCTGGGGGGTGGTGGCAGAAGCTGTGCAGGACAGGTGGGACAAGGTAAACCACACTGGAAAATCCCCTTGCACTCCTGCTCCCTCTGGTGCAGCCAGCCAAGGGCATGGTGAAGATAACAGGGTACTTCTTTGGGTTACCTACCAGAGCTTTGGATCACCAGAACTTTTGCCCTACTGAATAAGTTCAGAAAGGAGCACTGCTGCCTTGATGTGTCCCAGCTCAGTGCTCAAATTCAGGGACTGTATCCTGGGATTGTTCATTGTCTCTCCACTGAAGCTGCCAACAACGTCATTAACTAACAACAATTTCAGCTGTAGAGCATAAACAAAAGGACACGGGACAAAGATGACTTTCCACTTATCCACAGGCCATCAGAAACTCCTGGATAAGTAAATCAGAGAGAATTCACCTTGTGAACTCAGATGCCAAATCTTCCTATCCCAAGAGCAATTTTTCTCTTTACAAAACCACCCAGCCTGCTAGAAATACTGATGAAAGATTGGGAATCAAAAGTTCTTTACAATGGCACCAAGATAACAGCCCTAAAGTTCATTACTGGTTTTAGGAAAGAGCTTGTTTTATAGAAAAATTGTGGAAAGGCATCAATTAATATTCATCAAGTCATCAATCTTCTTCCATTCTCTTTTTAAAGCTGGAACATCAACCACAAAGTCTCTGTGTTACCTTGCCAAAAGCAAAAAATCTTGTCTTTTTGTCTATTTCCTCTCATGTAAAATGCTGCTCAGTACACAAAACACTTTCTCTGAACTCTGTCATCTTTAAAACTGAAAAATTTATGTGACTTTGTACAACTTTATCTGGTGACAGCTCTGTTCATACAGATCAAATTTGGTAGGAAGAAAGCAAACTCTTAACTAAAATAGTTAAACTAACAATAATTCTATTTATCCAAAATGCCTAAATAATTCCTGAATGGGATGTCACAGTTTGTTATTTAATAACTATGGATCATTTTGTGTCAGTGACATGTTTAACAAATACCATCCATCAGGGGTCCCAGTGCAGCAGGTTGTCCAAGTGAACATCAAGGCAGAGAAATTCATATATGATTACCTAATTTTACCAAACTGGGCAGAATTAACCAGGCAGAGAGGAAAATTTATGCTTAAATTCAAATAATGTAAATCTTCAGCTACCTGAGCACATTTGCAGCCTTTTACTAAAAGGAAATAGGAAAAATCAAACAGAAAAAAAATTGTAGATGAGTTTTCCTCTTTACCCTTTTTTAGACTCCTTCAGCCACTAAGACCACTCTCACTAAGTAGTTTAAAAGCAGTGGCGGTGGGAGAAAAGCAATTCTGCAGCTTTGCTTGCTCAGTATTCTCTTAGAAAGCATTAAGGAGAGGTAGCTGAAATCCTTGCCAAGAAAGATGCTATGAAAGAAAACTTTCCCTAATTTTTTCCAAGCCTCGTCCAAAGCCAAAGCAAAGGCAGGCAGGTGAGATGGAAGTGACAAATTAAGGTTCCCTTTCCCCCGCTGTGCTTCCCTGCCAATGCCCCTGGGGGCAGTGAGCCCAGGTACTGCTAAGGCAGCACAGGAGCTACAGAGAGAATGTACCAGGATGGTACCAAAAAAGCCAGGAACGCTAAGCAATCCATTTCCCCACCACACACCTCCACACTCTGCTTTTGGGATGCTGCTTCAGCTAGTACAGTGCCACTGAATTTAAATTTAAAAGAAAAAAAAAAAGAGAGAAAGAAAGAAAGAAGGAACAGGTGCCGATCTTCCTTCTCTGTGAGGAAACATGACACAGCAGAGTTTCACATTAAACCCTTTATCTTCATGCTAAGGTCTTCTGACATTTTAAATATCAGCCGTAATGATTAACATCTCTCCTTAAAGCCAGAAGCTAAAATCCTCCAGCCTGCCACACACAGTGACACCTTTAAACACTCACACACTTCAGCAGTTACTAATTTTCCAATCCAGTACCTGGATATGACATTTTGACAAGTTTGCAAAGGATTTGCTAAACTACTTATTACGTCAGTGTATAAAAAGTGTGCTTTTTTGCAATACCTTTCAAAAATAACTTCTGAGTACGTTTTATATGTGATTTTCTAAAGTAGCTTTCCCATTGCTCTGCTTTCATGTGCCAAAGGAGCCTAATGGCTCTCACAGAATGCAGGTGACTTACAACACCTAATTACTTCAGCATTATTTTTAGTGAAAGCAAGCTATTTTCTGTCCAAGTTCTCTTAAGCAATACAGTCATTAGGCAAATGGATGGATCAAGAATTTGCAAAGACATTTGTGGCAACTTTAAGTAGATAACACTGGAGCTGTCCAATGTCTCATGCAGAACAGGAATATGGCCTGGAGCTGCTTTGTATCTGATAGATGTCTCTGTCACAAATACCACCATTAAAAACAAAACAAAACAAAAAAGCACTGCTGGGGGTGTTTTAATGAAAAGGTAAAATAATAATGTAAAAAATCGTTGGAGGTGAATTCAGGGAGGCGTAGAGAGAGAAGGCTGGGCGAGGAAGCTGTCAGAGGTTTTTTTGTGCGGGTTCATGGGGAACACGAGAACCTCAGTCCAATATTATTGGCAACTACTAAATTAGTTATAGAAAACAGACTGTAATCTGATTGACTCAGAGCTCCTATAGACTGCCCGTATTATTCTTTCCTCCTGAAGTTCTCCTAGGTCAAATGATTGCTCTCCCATTATCAGGATACCAACAGGATATTCTATGGATCTGATAGTAATCTGAGAAGAATCTAAGAAGCTCTTTATTAACTTGAAGGTAAACTAGGTCATGTGTTGGCTCTGGTACAAACTACAGGCTGATTTAATAAGACAACAGTGAAAACTAGAATCACTCACAGTGGGGCAGCATCCAGCACGTAGGGTTAGCTAAAATGTTGGCAGTGTGATTATTATGCCATGCTAAGGTAGACTCAACACTGCACAAACATCACATTTCCCCAGCAGATTTTACAAACTATTTGAGCTTGCAATAAGGTGGGAGAAACAGACATTAAAAATGACCTTCCAAAAGTCATAGAGTGGATCAAAAGAGAAATGAGGATGGCACTCATTTAAGGTCAGCTCAGAGGGCCAGTTATTGACTGGGCAATATTTGAGCCACAGGTCGAGTCCACCTGTATTAGTGTTTAATACAATAGGTGAAATATTATCTGACGTATTCAAGTGCAATCCATAGTGATCCCAGCCCTTGGATTTTCAGGAAGGGAGCATCATTCGGATGTATTATTGTGGGTTTGATTTCTTCTCAAAGGTATATCGAAACATGTTCAGCTACTATACTTCATATCTGTAATTCAAGATCCTAAATTAATTTAAAAGTTTCCTCTTCCCTCTTACTGTCTGTCAAAGAAATGAGCTTGGTTATTCCAAAATAACCAACAAGAATAAAATATAATATAATATTGGTAAAAGATACCAACACGTTAAGCGAGGCAAATGTGACAGTCATTACATGAAGTGCAAGGCACATAAAAATTGCATTTTGGTTGTGGGAATAATACATTTATGAATTATATAGTGGAAATTCTGGTTTGTAGTTTACTTTTTATAAGGGATTTTAACTAAAAATCATTTTTAAAAATAACAGATCATGTTTTTTTAAGCTGCATTTTTCCTTTATAGGGTTTATCTTGTTCCTCTGCACTGCAGAGGGATGGCAGGCTTAACCCATACAGTGGCTATGAAGCAGCTACAAGAGGGAGAGGTACTGGATTGTGAAAATACAAAGATATCATTATAAAATTATGATCCTGACATGACTGATGTATTAACCATGTCCCCACAGCCCGACAGAGACAATCCAAGAGTAATCAAATGGAAGTGTCCCAACCCAATCCTGACACAAGCTGTTCTCTAAAGGGCTCGTCCACGTAGTGCCCAGGAGGTTACTGGGTCTGTGCCCGCAGGCTTTCACTTTGTACCTCGGCATTTTTAATAGCAGCTTATTGATTTTTGTATAGCTACGAGATCAGACACGCAGGGCTTTTTATAACACTGAGTACAGACACTTTGAAAAGTATCCAAGACTCTTCCAGGAGAAGGACTGCAAGAAACAAGTCAAATAAGAGATGGGCTTGGTCTAAACACGCTCACCACTAGCAAGAGGAGATTGTTGTTTTGTTTGTTCTACCCCAATTCCATTCCCTTTTCCCCGGCAGGCTCCGGTTGTCACTCCCAGGAATACTCCCGGCTGCCATCTCGTGTTTTGTTCCCACATTGCAGCCCTGGGTAGCGGAATAGTCTCTGCACATCAAGCTTGTCCTTGTATTCAACTGAATGCGATAAACAAAGAATAAAAAATCGGAGAACAGCAGTGCTAAACTGTTGCTTTATTCCCACCAAAATGAAGCTTGGCGCCTTTCCAGCACCAATTCTTGGCCATTGCCAATGCATGTAACAGTATACACCATGCCTTCTGTAATATAAAAAAATTACAGATGACCTTATTCATTTTGGTCCAAGATTTAACTCTCTCCCATCTGAATCTTTTAGAATATGACTTATAAGACACACACAAAAAAGAGTCTGATATCCTTAAATATAATTCCAGTCCCCAACATTCTCCTGCTACACTTCAAACAAGGCTTTTGTTGTGTCTTTTGTTCATTTAAGGCTCTACTGCCTGGCTTGAAGGCCAAGCTACACATAGAGTTTGGCAGGCACATTGTCATGCTCCTGCATCCAGACAAAAGTAGTGATTTCACTTTTTCCCTATATAAATAGAAAAATGCTCCTATATTTCTGCACTTTCCTTTAAAAGCGGAATTGTTCTAAAAATAAAGGTCAGAGGTGTCAGGTAGAATTACATTTAGATAGACAGCATTAGGCCTGATCTCCCTGTTTCTTTTTACACTGGAGTCAATGGAATTTTGTGCACTTAAAGAAGACAAAATTGAGCCTTTTATTATGGCCACATTATGAGCTTCTTTCTCACCTCACTGAATAAGCTACTCAATGGAATAGTTCCATTGACTGTAATGAAGCTATTCCAATACAGAGCTAAAAGAGCAGCTGAGTCAACCTGAAACGCCTCCAAAGGCTCCTGATTGCTGCACAGGAGGGGACCGAGACACAGAAGGAAAAATTCTCCCAGTTTCACATCACTGCTTACTCTGTGTCACTGCTCTGAGGGCAGTGATTGAAAAGTTCAGTGCCAGGTCCCAGAGCCCAAGGAACAGGAATCCTGTGACAGATCAGGACCTGAAACAGGTCTAGCATCTTGTTAGATACTGTAGGGTGTCCAGGACGTCTGCAGAGACTGGCAGAGGACACAGGACCTGGGGGAGATCTGTGTCCCTCTGGGGAGCATCCAGGTAGGCAGCATAGCCCAAATCTGCCGGGGGTGACAGTAGGTACCCCGAGCACCCCTGCCCTTTGCCTGCTGAGCACCCATGAGCAGCATCACACTGCAGCTCGCAGTAACAGGCCACTAAGTGGCACAGATCTACACGCCAGGAAAAGGAACACACCAGAGTCCAAGTATGCAGGTACATTTTTCACAGCTAATACCACCTTGATCTTTGTTTTTGTTTGTGAATGTGCGTGTGATTTATCACAACCTGGCCTCAGGACTGCAGAAAATTTGTGTCTTAAGTAGGAGGAATAAAAGGGAAATGAAACTGTTCTGTGACAGGCAACAAGCAAAGCACAGGCAAGGGAAATGATTGCTGGGTGCACTGTGTTTAAATCCCAAGGGCAGAAAGAAAGTGCAAGACCTCACTCAGCTACTGACATAGCCAATAATTTCTAATTATCAGAAACTGCTCATATGTGATTAGCACAGACCTAACCAATGACCATATACTTATACCATTAATTTTGATTTTTTTCTCCGAATGTATCTGCATTAGAATGACATATTCTCATTGCTTCCCAGGTAAATATTTCTTCGTGAAAAAGGCTGTGGACAGATATAATTCCCCTGATAGTACAGTCCCCTGTTTTCTGATTTATGCAGGTACATAAATACTGTGAATCACTGTACACAGTCTCTCTTAACAGAAATTCCTTAGAATGAAAGTGAAGTTTACCAATGTACATCATCAAAACTAAGACACTGATAATTCATGAACTAAAGAAATGGGTGCAGCAGTGGAAAATGGTCATTCTAAACCCTTTTATTCCCAAATATAGCTGGAATAGAGTCTTATATACAGTCCATGCCTGTAGTTACTTTTGAAACACATGAAATTTTCAAGGGAAAAAATGGGTAGAAATTGAAGACAAGTATAACCTGTAAATAATATATTCCCATTGCTCTAATGCATAAGAGAGACTTGCTGCTTGTGGGCGATTTCAAGAGCTTATACAGGGCAATATAAAATACAGCTTAAGTGACTGGCCGTAGGAGCAGCAAAAGCAGGGATAATAGCTACATTACAGTATTTCACCATAGTACAGCACTCACAGAAACAACACCTAGAGCCCTTCCACACTGTAAACCCAGCCAGGAGATTATTTTACGTCTGTACCATTTAAACTTTCTGTTTTGCTCTGCAAAGCATCCCAAATTCCCACTTATATATCTAAACACTGCCACAGCTCCCTCTGTGGCAGAAGCTGAGCAACCAAGGAAAATTCCATTTCACCGGGCGTGTTACAACTGCAATAGGTACCCTGGCTGAGGTGAGCCAAGTCTCCCATTTCCTGGTAGATCTTTCCCTGGTTTTGCCAGGTTTCTGCATTAAATACCCCTCTCTCTGCCGAGGCTGGTGCAGTCGATACAAATGGCTACCACACACTGTTCCCAGAGTACATCCTGCCAGGTCAGGTTCCAATGTAACATCTTTCTAACACTCCAGTAATTCCATTTGCAGAGCTCTACGGGTTTAAAAGCAACTCTATTCCTGCAGAGAGTTACCCCAACTATTTCCTACAGCACAGGAACTGTAAGGTCACGGAGCGACTGAGCCTACCCTTGTTTCATAAGCAGCTTCCTTCAACAGCTGTAATATCTGGGACAAGTGTTCGGAGAGTGTCATTTGGCCTCACTGAGTGATTCATTGTATACTGGAAAACTGCTCTGCATTCTTCTGGATGCCTTTGCAGCATAGCCAGGACAAAGCCCCATTTAGCTGGAAGCCCAGCATAGTGGCTCATTATTCACCTGCCACGGCAGTCACAATATTGTGACGGCTTCCAGACAATGGTGGAAATTTCTACCTACTTTTTTACAGGCACACATTCCATTCTCTACCTTTTTTATCCTGAGAAACAGGCGCTGCGTAGGACAGAGTGTAGGGAAAGGGGAGCCCTTAATTTTTGTGTGGTGAAAGAAAAACTAATTGCCATAGTGCTCCGTGAACTGCCACGGGATGCTCCAGGCTCTCTGATGGGCACCAATAAGAGGAGTTTCAGAGAGGGAATGGGGAGGGAGGGGGAGGAGGAGGGAGGCAAGAGATGTAAACAAGCTACTCAGCCATCTCTGACCTGTCACTGGGCCTGAGCCCAGTGCCCCCGTGGTGCTCTGCCAGCCCTGGAGAGCTCAGCATCCTCCCTGAAACCCACTGTGGCTGTGCAGGGTGGGAACCACCACGGAGCCCCCCGCTTCTCTCTCAGTCCAACCACTCGCAGGGTCAGCCACAGCTGCTCTCTCTGCACTGAAGAAAGTGCCCTCAAAGCCAGCTCATGCAGGAGAACTAACCCAGATCTGTAAATCTGTTTCTTGCATCCAGTGCTGTAGCTTCTGCTGTGTTTGATTTTGGGATAAACTGAGTTTAAATGCCACGCTGAAGTAAACACACTCACTCCAAAAGCGCTGAGTTTAACAGCTGGGGTTTTCTTAAAGTGTATTTTTTCTCTGGGCAGCAATAATTCAATAAAACTAAGAGATGGCTTTAACAGTTTTCCTCTCAGATGCGTGTCCTGTAATACACTGCTGCACAGGCATATCCTCAGTGCTCTTATGAAGGCTTTTAGCGGAGAAAGATTTCTACCTCAGCAGGGAGGTAAGCAGTATCAGCAGGCTCTACAGCAATACCCTAAATGGCACCTCCATTTAATTTCTACGTAGTCCTTCCAGCACTTTTTGTCTCTGTTTGGGTTGCCACCTCCTCTTTCATCAAACTCATCAGTGTCACATTTGCAGAAGGCGCCTATTATGCTGCAGCCTGTATTCTAGTTACACTCCCTTACTGCCTGCCTGTGCTGGAAAAATCATAAAAAGGTATTTGGGAAACAAATGCTTCAAAAAACCATGCTGCATCCCTGTGGAGATTGCCACCTACTTCCTATTAAGCCCAAGCTTGCCATATGTTTTAAGGGCTTTTAACCTCCTTTCTCTCTCGTGCAGTTTCTGTTTCTGTGGTTGAAGTGGCGCTGCTGGTTCCGCTGCCGTAGGATGTGCTTTTTGCTGAGGGGAAGGGAAGAAAGGGAGTGAGAGGAGGAAGGGATGGAGATTTTACAGCCAAAGGGGGATTCCTGCCTAATAGAACCTGCAATATGAGCAACTGCTTCTCTGGCTAAGTTGAGAGAGAAGTATTCACTGCCATAAACCTGTCCACACATGGACTCACGCAGTCACGCCTCCCTTTAACAGGGGTGTCCCTGCTCCAGGCCAGAGACTCCTGAAAATGTAATGATCCATTTAAAAATCTCTGGGAGAAAAGTGTATGCACTTTCCCTTCTGTGCCATCCCAAAAAGCTGGAAGAAACCCAAGGGCCATCACGGGCTGGGGAGAAGTGCAGGCTGTACCCTTGCAGTGACAGATTATCACTGTCACACTAATGCTCAAGACATATTTGTTTGTAAATCACAGCCCTCACTATATTTCATGTCATCTTTCAAGCCTCCTGAAGCCCAAGCTACATGAAAATTTCAGCTTTTATAATTCAAAGTTTTGTGATTGCTGAAAATGCCTTGCAAAGGTGAAGCCAAAAATGTGGGAAATGAAAGTAGCTGAAGGTATTTTTTTCTCTAATCTCAAATACAGGGCAAGGTGAGAACAGCAAGTATTTTCCAATTTTCTATTCTCATAAGGGAGGAAAAAGTCAATTTTTTAGTGTATTTTCCTTTAATTAATATGAATAACATCTGCATAACTCTTGTCATCCTGATTTATAATTAACATCACAATAAAATCCCACAAGCATTAAAATAATACAGGTATTATGGCCCTTGGCATGTTTACGCCACGTGAGCACCAATCTATGCATTAGCTACAATGCTAATTAGAATTTGGGCTGCTGTACTGTTGGATACATTAAAGCTTTACACCAGACTAATGCTTAATTGTGGAAGATCAAGCAGATAATTCTTATTGTGGCTTTCTTAATCCAATGTTAACGTAAACTGCAAGGAAATTACAGAGCTCCCCCCCAGTACACCACCCAGAATTTAAGTGAACATGCAGAACCACTCAGGCAATGACTAACACAGGAAAATGATGGATTTTTTTTGAACGAAACAGCCTAGATTTTACCTTTGGAGTATAAATTATGCAAATCAGCATATTTAAAAACTGAGTTGCTGCAGTCAGAAACATGATGTGATCCTACCCACACTACTAAGAAATCTACGGAATTTAATAGTTTACTATGTCACTTTAAAGGCTTTTTGAAAAAATCCTTCTGGTCCTACTATAGCAGATATCTTCTCTGTGTTAATCACATAAACTGTCAAGTAAATCCCTTTGATTTCAAAGGGATGAAGATTCCACTCTCTTTTTGCAGTGGTTTACAGGAGTTTTTCTGAAAGCCACCATTTCCATGTGAACAAGCATTTTCCTTTTCTCTCTTAGAAGTATCTCCTGTTAGATTTTCCATGTGCTTATCAGATTTATAGGACCTACGGGGACTCCTTGTCTGTATTAATCTCCAGAAACTACATTAAAATAACATTAAGGTTGCTGAGTCAAAGACTGGGAGGTTGGGAAACACCAGAATTAAGTTAAACTAATCTAATTTGGCTCCTTATGCAAATGCCTTATGAAACAAATCTGCAGTCATGTAATTACCTGCTCCCATCTACCCCACGCCTACTTTGGAGCAAGGAGAAACCTGGATCCTCCAGAAAACAGCTGCCACAACTTTCTTTACAAGAAAAAATAGTGCAGATCTGCCTTCTTTTAGCAAACAGCTCCAAGGTCTCCACTGAGCTGTCCCACGAAACCCAGCCAGCTTGGATGGTTTTAATAGCTCGAAATGGAATCAAGAAGAAATAGAAAAAACAAGGAAACGGGTAAAGCAAGGCTGCTACAGGAAACCCTGCTGCCAGCACCTGAAATAAACCTGGGGAGAAGCTGAGTGCCATCACAGGAGCCATGGACACCACGTGGGACCAACTGGCACAAGGTGGTGCAATGGGACGGGATGTTCCTGGATCTGCCATGACTAAATCTACCCCACAAAGCACCTTAGGATTTCAGGTGTTGTTTAAAAATAGAATTTTTAAAAAAAGGTTTTTAAATAAAAATACACTCTACATTATCAACACAGTATGTTCCGTGGTGGTTGTGTGTCACAGATCTTTAACTGTTTTGGAAGCACAAATATTTATGGTTATTGTTCAAATAAGGAAGCTGCTTCCCACTCCACTCTTCAAGTTTACACCACAGTTTGCTGCTCCCTATGCTCAAGGTACTCTTGGATTTTCCACTTTAAATGACAACTGGTTTTTTGCACTGTTTCTGCCCCAACATTAAGTCTGATTTATGAGCAAAATTTTCAGTCTAAGAAGAAATATGAAGAGGCGGAGTCATTTCAAATATGATCTGCAGAGAAGAAAAGGCTATGCCCTTTTTCCTCTTTTTTATATATGAAAAATGTTTGCTTTTGTTTTTAGAACTCTTTCGAAGTTCACAAGCCCCTCTTGTTGTTTTTCACATTAGAAATGTGGCCTACAGCAAGAAAAAGAAAAATTTTATCAACTCAGAGGCAGAGAGTCAAATTTAATTTCCAAAAGGAAGAGTATTAAGAACAACAAAATATTTTAGACAACTGAAGCCCTATTTTCTTACTTAAAGGTAGGACCCCAGTGTAGGTAAGGGATGTATTTCTTCCTGATGCCCTAAAAGGTTTGTGCCTAGCTAAATCAAATATTCTCCTTTGTGCAAAATAAGCAAATCTAAATATTAAATTTCCACACATTTTAACAGTTTTTTCATAGGTGGAGAAAATCCTTGCCCCTTTTTTCTCTTTTTCAAATCATATGTATAATTACTTTTTAATATTTATATTAGGTACTTCACTCAGCATATCTCAAATTAAACTACTATAAGACACAAGTATAGTGATCTGTAAATCTAGTGAGTCAATACAGAATGCCTTCATGTTGATATAAAATACCTATTTGCCCCTATTACTTCTGGTAAACCACCACCAGTTATGCCTTCCCCACAACTGGGACACAGAGGTGAGGGGTTTTTTTTCCCCTGGAAAATCTGGAGTTCCACAAACCACAGTCCAGAACAGCACAGAGGATGTGGACAGGAAGACTGACACAACATGGCAGCAGCTCTTTGGAAGGCTGGGTTGTAATCCTCAGTGTCGCATTGCTTTTGAATTTTAATAGCAGTACAAGATTAAATTGGGTTTTTCGTCTTTTCTTTTTTCTTTTTTAAGAACTTTGCACATCTTTATTCCCAAAACTATACATGATGTATAAAGTAGCAAGGACTTTTCAAGTCTAATTATTATGTTTTTCTGGCTTTTCTGCTTTATGCAGCTCTGTCAGTCTGAGGAATGAAAATAAAGAAATCGGTTCACTTTGATTTCAGTTGGGTCCAAGTTAATTCTCGTCTCAGACAAGTGTTATTTCATGACAGACTATCTGAGACACAGAAACCCAAAGAATTGGAGCTTAATAAATATTAATAGGATTGAAAATCCATAAAAATGTAGTCTTGTTTTTTATTTTTAGATTGTTTTGATTTACAAAGCCTAAAAATTCATCTTAATTTCATCTAGCAATGGTTCTTTAATAAACATGTATTTTCTGTGTCATCATTTCACCAATGATTTCAGCTACTACAAGGCTAACTCTCAGGCACAAAGTAATCAGGAGGTTACTACAAGGCTGTCTTATAATTATTTAATCTGAATACCATTTCGTTAAAAATATATAACACGATTTCTTTCTCCCTGCTTAGGAAAAAAAAAATAAAAAGAGAGAGAGAAAGAAAACCTACATCTGCCTCCTGAACTGGTAGCAGCATTTTCAGCTGCTATGCTGCACTTGGAGCAGAAATTTCCCACTAAAAAAAGCACAGATATACCCAAGAACACAGAGCAATACATCAGTAGTATATCAGTAATATATTCAATTTGAAAATTTCAAGCAATTTTGATTGTGGAAACCAAGAGAACCTACTTCCAATGTGGAAAATGCCTGAAAGGGTTTTTTTTTTCTTCTTTTTTTTTTTCCCCAGAGAAAGGTTTTCAGTCAATGGGAGGGAGTGCTTTTTCACTCTTCACATGAAATGAGGGCAGGATCACGTCAGTATCTGGATTACATCAGACTGGCAGCAAGAGAAGGTCACTTAGGGATCAGATTTTTGCTAATTCAGGTCTCTGTTTTATTACTGTGAGGAATTACTCTGATTCACTAAAAGAGAGCGA
This sequence comes from Machaerirhynchus nigripectus, assembly GCA_013397975.1. Lineage (NCBI taxonomy): Eukaryota > Metazoa > Chordata > Aves > Passeriformes > Dicruridae > Machaerirhynchus > Machaerirhynchus nigripectus. The sequence continues at coordinate 302,523 of VZRQ01002421.1, read as the reverse complement.
AATGATAAAGCAGTTCAAGCCTGCCTACCACAGACCATAAAACGAGCACGGATATTGCAAAGCCATGCTCCTGGAAACACTGGTGTTAATGTACTTGTCGTTGTGTGCCACACACTCTAAACCTCCCTTAAAAAATTCTGGGCCATTAAGATAACATAGAAAAGTTAAAGTAAGTGCAATAATTTTGTCACATCTGCTGCCAGAACAAATGACATGATGACTCCAAGAAAGACGTAAAAGCCATTTTAATTATCTCTTCTTTGAAGGAGGCATTGGCTCAAGCCAGACAGTCTGGATCCAAATCTGAAGTGTTGCAAAGCTCAAGGTGAAGATTTAAATCAGATATAAGGAAGGAGTTTTTTTACAGTTAGGGCCTGGCACAGCCTGCCCAGAGAAGCTGTGGCTGCCCCATTCCTGGAAGTGCCCAGGGCCAGGTTGGATGCGGCTTGGAGCAGCCCGGGATAGTGGAAAGTGTCCCTGCCCACAGCAGGGGGTTGGAGTGAGGTGGGCGTTAAGGTCCCTTCCAGCCCAAACCATTCCATGACTCTGTGATCCCCAGATGTGTTGTTAAGACCCTCTCCACTTTCAGCAGTCAGTTGTCAGGGACCTCAGGGTGGGGCAGCACCTCAGGGGAGCCAGGTGCAAACCCAGACCAACAGGAGGTGTGGGCAGTTGGCAAATCACTGCATTTTTCCCACTTCTCCACACAGGAAGTGTGATGGGTACACCACACTTCGTTCTGTGCCTTCAGCGTATTCAATGCCACAGTTCAAATGTGAACCTCAGTTTTGTAGGACTGCTTCCTAATTTTTGCAGCTTTGCATGAACACCTTCCTAAATAGATGCAAATATAAAGCTGTACAGGTGACACACTAAAAATATAATTGAAGCTGGTGCTTTCATAAAAGCAATTAGCAATCGCTCAAGTTGCAATAGATGACAGCCTCCAGAGGATTGCTGCCCTGGCAGGGAAGTAACAGCAACTTACATTACAGTCAATGTTCTGTTCTTTAATGCTATTTTGTTATAACAGACAAGTACAAGTTGCTGATTATGTATTCATTCATGTAGAGCTTTTGGCTGATATTTTTGTCCACAGGCTTAGATGTAAATATCTCGCTCGTCTACTTTAAAGTGTTCCCTCTTAAAGTTAGTGGAAAAAAGTTACAGTAAGTTAGCAAATAAGTGCAGCTACAAGTAGAGAAAGCCAACAGAAAAATCTTTTTAGCTCAGGATGAAAGTACACGACCATACACACCTCTGTCATGCTCAGAATTCATGCAGTGGCTACAATTATGCATATTTTATACTAACATTATAGCCAGACTCACAGACATTTTACAATGACTTTAAAGCACTTTTGTGGTCCCCAGGAGTCATCCTTCCATTTTCAGCAAACTATGGGACAAATCCTGCTCCTGTAACAGTGAATGGCAATGTTCCCACCGGGCAAGCCTTTAAATCAACACCTGCCTTCAGCTATCCCTGGATAAACCCCAGGTTCCACAACTGTTCTCCATAGGAACATGCTTAAGTGAGGGTCTTAAACACAAATGGATTGAGTTTCTGAATATACCATGCAGCATTTCAGTGCAATAAACAGCATTTTATCTGAAAAGGAGCAGTGCCCAAACACGTGGTCAGCCCTTTGCACTGAGCAGAACAAGGTGTGACTGTGTGGCACCCAGAAACATTTTTTTTCTAGGAAAAGGTTTGTGCTTGAACACTGGGTTTTTTTAATGCGGTGCCTGATAGTTCCATCATAGACTAAACCTTTTAATATTCCATTATTTCAAGGGATCTCCACAGCAGCAGCTGCACCACGTGGGGCACACTGCCACATGATGAACACTGCTACACAAGACATAGGAACATAACTAAGTCACTGGGAAACATCATCAGAATCTGTGGCTGAGGTGCTGTGTCCTGCCTATTCACCTCTGGTTACCCTGTGCTGTTTAGGTGCACTGGTACTCTTTGTGCTCACCCTTTCATGCATCTAAAACTAAACCCGTATCAGAAAAACAAGGAGAAAATTGTGCTGGTTCTACATGAAGATACAGACTGGGTTTGAAAACCAGCTTCAGTGGGCAGCTGATGCAGCTCTTTGCCTCTGGGAGGGACAGAATTGCAGTGGCCCGAAGACAGCCCTGTGATGGGGGCTGAATGTGTCACTGATCCCTCCGAGGGGGCCGTTTCCCACTGCCCACGTGTCTTTTGGAGTCGCTAACCAGCTCACACGACGTCCCCGTGGTGGGGACAGAGATCCGCTCGAGCACGTCCGTCTGCATCTGAAACATCCTCTGCCTCCCGTTGAGCCCAGCGATTACGTTGGGGAGCTGAAAGAGCACCAGTAAGACGCTGAGTGGTAAACACACAAATCAGGTCAATCCTTTTGCTTTCCTTGTAATCCCTGTGCGTTATTTGTCGCTGGCTTTTACTGCTGCCGCCTTCTCCTCTTCGGGCACTCCGTGCACGCACCCAGCGCTCCTGCTTTCCCTCTCCCTCACACCACAGATTGTGGCAATCCCTTCTTATCAAAACTCCCGTGTTCTGCACTACTTCACCACATCCACTGGCTTTATATCTCCACCTCTCTTGTCTTTTCTTCGCTGTAAATTCTCCAGAGCTGGGAACTTGCTTTCTCCAAGTTTGCACTAAAGCCTGTAAATTTACGGCACTCTAGGAATGTTTGATAACGGCACTTAAATAATTAATGAAAGCTGCAGCAGCCCTTTCTTTTTCCCTGTTTGGAGGCTGTAAGGCTGCAAGACAAGTGGGAGGCAGCAAATATTTCATGGGCTAAGATTAGACGTGATTCGCACCCCTATGGGGGGCAACTGACTGACAAATACTTGCACTTAGGGAAGATGGAGATTAAGTTGTGCAGGAATTAAAGAAAAGAAGCATTGCTTCAGCTACATGAAACATGAAAGTGGCCCCGGAGCATCATAAACAGCCCAGCCCCCAAAAAATAAACTGCAATAAAAAGAATGGGATGTTTTAATTTCAGCTCTACAGTGATATTCAGTCTCTCTCCCTCTGTGTCTATGACTTTGCAGAAGTCCACTCTTTTGTCCTAACTTTTCCATCTTCAACGGAAAGGGAAAAAAAATAAAGGGTATAATGGTAAATGTTAGCTCATGATTTTGCAGTCCTAAAGAGGCAGTAAATGCTTCTAAAATAAAAAACAAAGTAGGTGGAAACACGAAATAAAGAGAAATAAGACACAGTAAGACTATGAGAGCAAGAAACAGAAAAAAAATACAGTCCAGAAAAAAAAAACATAAAAGAGATTTGTTGTTATAGGAGAAGCTATGATATGAGACAGACGTGAACTTACTTCAAGAAAATTAGAATGGAGAAAAAAAGCAACAAAGTGAAAAGATATTCATGTATCTCAGGCAAATTTTTCAAAATCTACCAAACATTCAAATTCCCTGCATCTGTCTCTAAGCTTATGTCTGTTCATGTTTTAAAAATGGGAATTTGGGCCTGATCTTGTAAAACTTGATTTGAATTTCACGGTTGACTTTTCTGTAGCCAGGAATTTACCCACTGAGGGCACATGGGTCCGGGTGCTTTCCACTGGAGCACAATGCAAAGGACTGTATGGATTTTTGTGTCTTCCAAATAATCAATAACATAATCCTGACGCTTATGTCAGTTTTGCTGCTAAATTTCCTGGTTTATGAAGGCAATCAAGTACTTTGGCACCAAAGAATAGTACCTGCACTGAAAGAAATTTGAACCTGAAAAGTGCAGGGACAAAACCAGAAGTCACTTTGTCTAGTACTGAATGTTTATCAGGCAAAACATCACAAAAACATAGGAAAAAAAAAGTGCAGTAAATTGCTTGATTTTAGGGCAGTGAAGACTCCAAAATTATCACTCTCCTAGAACAGAGACATAATGACCAGCCTCTGAATAGATATTGGCACAGCAGGCCACACAAAAGCCCTGATTAGCTGCTGTCTGAGGGAATATTCAATTCTATTTTGGCGTTGATTTCCGACCTTTCTTCTTTGACTTTAATTGGTCAAAATCCAAACCTTTTTGAATTTATTCAGCATCAGACAACAGCTTCTGAATTGCCAAATTCCCAGAAGAGACGGGAGAAAAGGCACTTCATAGTTTTTTTCTGACGCTTCTTTAACTTCAGCTAATTCTGAAGTTGTAAACAACATTCGTAACAGCTGCAACATCACTTGCGATGCAACAGTTCTTCAACTGGTTTTAGGGAAGGAAAAATAACAAACCATGAACTATAACATGTCAAGCCTGATTCAGATGTCCTTCACTGAGAAAAGAGCAGGTATTTTGAAATTCCAAACCTGTACTTCTATGGCAGAATTCAACAAGATGTGATACAATCTCGCTCCAGATTTTAATATTGGACAGAACCATCAGAAGCCTCTTTGTTACCTCCTAAGCCAGTGATAATCCTGCAGTTTTTTTGTCTCTTTGCATTTACAGTTATTAATATGGGAAAATATTTTGTGCCATTTCAGGGCTGTAGCTGCTGTTTTACGAAAGCCTCCTCACCCACTGATTTACATCTGCAACTCCCCTTCCAAGAGCTTCCTTCCCAAATTAAACATGCTAATGATTTTCTATGCAAAATTTAACAACCTAATAGGCTGAAAAAGTCAAATGAAAATACACTAATTGTTGCCTTTGATGTATACTATTCTGCCAATTCTCTCATGAAAGCAGTATATTAGCATTAGCTGTAGTTACTAAAATATAGATTAATAAAGAAAAGCTTACATATATACATGTTAAGATGGCACTGCAGACTGTAGAAAACACAACTTCAAGGCTTAAGAGTGACACAAATGGCTGTTATACACTAGAAAACCATTTCCAGAGGAGCCCAGAAAACGAGCTACTAAAGAATGAATCACAAACCTTTATCTGAATTAGCTGGCATTGGTTCATAACACTGGGTTTATGCAATAAAAGCATTCAAAATAAGATTACACAGTCAAAATAATAAATACAGAATGGGATGAGAGAGATAAAAACCTGGTGAGAGAGCAGGATACTTTCTGCCTTACCCCGGGGATCTGAAACGAGCTCCCCCAAGAAACTGCCCAATTGCTTTATAAAGTAAGATTTTCACATGCATGTATTTTTTCACCCAGAGTAGAAGCAATAATGTGTTTTAGCCCATGACCAGCATCATAGAAAGAGCTTTATTGTAGAATTGGCTCGTTCTGTCCTCCAGCCCGGCTATGAGAGTGAGGTTTGGTGCCACTGTGATCTTAACACACACGAAGAAAACAGATGCAAACAAACAATAAGGGAATATAAATATTCTCCAAAGAAATAGTGACACAAAATTACTTTCTATTGCTTTGTCTTTAAGAGTTTGCTTATAATGATTTGATAATTTAATCTAATTGATCTCTCCAAGTACTTCTATGGCTCTAATCACTGTAGTATCTGATTAGTGGAACAGATCCATACTTTATCTCCAGATTTAATAACTAAATCTATACTTGAAATAGAGTCACACAAGTTCAGCAGAGGGAGAGGGCCAGATGCTGCTCAGCCAGGGGAGGAGGGAGGGAAAGGGAAAAGGCTACTGAGGTCCAGAATCACTGGAACAGTACATTTGGCTTGGTGTCAAATCATCCCTCTGCAACCAAGCTCTGTTTAAAGAGCCCATCTCTGGGCTTAGAGAAGGAAAGCAGGAATGTGACATAACTAATGGGGGCAGAACCAAAAGTGAGCTACTGTCTATGGCCCGCTCTCCTTCAAACTGTCTTCTTTGCAAGCACAAAGTAAATGTAACTATTATTATCGGTTCTTTGTTCTCTTCCAGGCTAGCCCTTCATCAGCCTAAAAATTATGACATTTCCTGAATGCATTTCAATGGTTTCTTAACCTTTCTATTTCCCAAGAGCCGGGACAATGTCACACAGCGCTCAGAGATTTTAGCAGTGAAAAGGTTAACACCCAAAATTGCTAATGATAACAGCAGTATTCACTGAGCCAGATAATCACTCACAGAGATTTTCAATCCAAAGTCACTTAAAATTCAAGGAAACCTCTGTATTTCTTTAAGGAAGTGACAGCAGTTAGAAGAATATTCATAATTCAAACAACAGGCCAAAATCTGACTTACTGCTGAGTTTATCTATTTTTAATCGAGCAATATTAAGCGCTGGCTTTTGCTCTACTTTAGGTGAAACCTATTTTGTAATAAGTCCTCCAACACAGGTGCTGGGCAGAGAGGGGTGACAGCCAGGCCACTTGCACAGTGCAAATATCAAGCACGGAAGGTATATGGAGCATTTCTGAGAAGTTATTTGTTTCTTCCTCTCTTGTTTGACTGCTGCTTGTTTGTTGTGCTGATACTCAGCCAAGCTAGCTTGTAGTTGAATATGTCAAAGCTCTGGGCAGAAAGACAGCAACTAATATATGTTAGCAAACTCTGGGGAGAAAAATAGTTTCTGCCGCTAAGAACTGCAGGGTGGAATTGTGCACTGCCTCCTTCTTCGCCTTATTTTGCCTAAAGGGAAAGAGCCTTTTAATGCTATTTCTATGCTTGGTTTGCACAGTGCCTGGCAGGGTACACCTGCTCCAAAGTGTGTGTCAGGAGCCTTCTTTGCTGTCAGATCCCTTTCCTTGCTGCTCTCCGCTCATCATCTGTCTCCCGGCTCACCTCTGTGGCTGAACGTCCCTCTCATGCCTGAGCACATCTCAGCAGACATCTCTCAAAGACGTCAGGAGCACAAACAAAACCAGCCTGTCACAGGCACGTGGTGTCTCCCAGTGCGAGGGGCGACGCTCTCTGTCACACGTGAGCAACGTGGAATGAACTGCACACGGAATGGGGTGTGAGGGGTTTGCACCAACAGGCCCAAATTCAGGGCGGGGCGTGGACTTTCACCGCGACCTCCTCAGCAATCAGCTGTGTCTCTATAAAACTCAAGCACCCATTTTGCACAATCCTGGACCATAATGTGCTTCTGGCCACGTAATACCTTCAGTACTTGAACTGCAAATGCATCGCTGCAAGAATTGCAGCTAATCAAGGGTTTCATGGTGCTTTAAAGAAAAAACAATCGATGCATCTTTTCTTTCTTCCTTTGTGTGAGATCTCATCTATGGAGACTCCATCTAAAAGAGACCGCAGGTGCTTCGGCTCTTAAGTATAGCAATTATTTGTTGTTTCAGAAGTTATTGTTTCGAGCAAGAGCAATCCATTTTTCATTAACCAACGGCTCAGTTAATGACTGAAAAGTGCAGAAAACAAACTTAATTCTCTCTCCTGTTCCACATAGCACAGCTATTAATTGATTCATAGGGAGAGCTACTTCATCTGCGTTTAGCATCAGAGAGAAACAGGGAAGGATTAAGATTTTTAAATCTAGGTTTACAGTGAGATTTCTTGTGAAATTTCAAGAAATAAACTTGCCTCTCCAGCAGCCATATACAGCAATATTTCATGAATTAAAAGTACTGTATAAACCATAGACACTCTTATGAATAAAAGCAGTCTCGGGGTCGGTAAATGTGCAAAATCTTCTCTTTGTCTCACAAATCTTCTGTTTGTCTATAAGTATCTTAGATATGGCCTTCAGCTATTAAGTTCATTTTTTTTTTTAAGAAGTCCAAGATCTTTTTGGGCCTTTAAAATAAATATGAGTCAATATCAATTTTGCAATCAAGTAAGAAAAATTGCACTAGCTTTCCTTCGAACTTTCAAATCTGATTATGACTGTTGGAAGTACATATATGCATAGATAAATGCATGTTTCATATTCCCTTACCACTGGGTCCATCTTGTTAAAACTATTGCTTTGGGAATGAGGATTCTCAGAAACTGAGTTCTCATTGGGTCAGCTATATGCTGCTCGTTCTGTTCTGTTTGCCTGTTCACTACACTAAACTAATTTACTAAAGAAAATCAAGCTAAAAAGCAAAGAGTAATATTGGCAGAAAATAAAAAAAAATCCCTGCAAGGGCACTGTAGGGAGGTGTACAAGAAGAGTGGTGCAAAACTTTGGGTTAAAGAGCAAGTGCTCAGGAAAACACCCCAAACATATGGTCAAATCATGGCAGCCTCAGCATGGAACCTTGACACAAGGTGGGATAAACAGGGAGTTTTCCTCCAGGTCGTGGATGGATGGTCTTTCTTCAGATTGGGGCATGGCAAGATATTATTGCTGATCCAGGATCCCGTTTCTCAGACCTTCGCTCCCATTTTTTGTGGGGTTTAAAACCCTGCATTACAGCAGACCCTGCACACCCTCCTTAGCCAGGCTTGAGCAAAACCGAGCTGAGGTGAATGAAGTGAATTGAACAGAAGGTTTGTCCAACCTGCCCGACTGCATCTGAAGCAAGTGGGGAGAATGTGCATGAGTCATTCCCCCGACAAAACCGGGAGCAAGGACTGGAGGAGGAGCCCAGCTGGTAGGTGGGAGGGAAGCTGGGAATGGGAGCCCCCCCAGCTGGTTTGGGCACGGCTCCAGCCTGCCCCGAGCATCAGTGGGGTGCTGTCCCCAGCAGAGCCGAGGCGGGTGCCAAGGTAAGGGTGGCTCATCACTGCCACTCGTGCCATAGGGTCAGGGCTGTGCACTCATCAGTGAGCAACACACTGTGTCAGATGTGAAACACAGAGCGAAAAAACAAGCTTAAAAACTGCGTATCTCTTCCTGCCATTTTTAAGGACTTCTAAAATTAGCTGAGGGAAAAGAAGAGAGATCATCTGTATGCTACAGAAGGTTGACACGAAAAAGGGTGAGAAATCTGTGATCCTGAGGTTTTGGTAGATTCTGGCATATGCTATCCTTGCCAGTTATTCCCCACCCACTCTGCATGAGAGAAATGGAGATGCTCCACAGGGTTCCTGTGTATCCACACTGCTTAGTCCATCTCCTGTACCTGGAGCACCCCAAGGATCTGTACTACAAGAGGACTTTTTTCCCTCTTTCCCCAACACCTGGAGGTGCAAAATTTGGACACTCCAATATATAAGCAGATCACTGAATCTCAGCACATAATGAAAACCTCCTTATATTTAGTGGAGTTTTTCATCATCTTCAGCCAACTGTTGGATAAGTTCCTGCCTCTGTTTAGAAAAAGGATGTCTAAGTACAAACTGTGCTTGCTCTGGGCTGAGCCTTCTAGAAACATTCAGCAAGCTGTGCAATCTTCTTCCTACACAAAGCACCTTTCCACTAAAAATCTGCAGACAGCTCTTAGGTGTAAGAATATGGAGAACGGAAAGTAAAGACAGAAAGGCAACGGAGACAAATCTTTTTCCGTGAGCTTTGAGAAATATTTTCTGAAAATAACTTTGCAGGGGTTTTACTGCCAGTTCATAATGTGGATGAATCACTTCTGTATTTCTGATAAAACAATATTCAAAACTTCAAAATCTCTTCCAATTCATTTATGCCACCATTTAATTAGGGCTTCTGCAATATGTTACAAGGGCATCATTATCCCCTATAATTGTATAATAATTACAATTTTTAATGAAATAATTGCAAGTACAGTAGATGTGTAGATATAATTATGGTAATTACATAAATACCTGATTTTCAGCTAATAATTAAAGAAGGCCTTTACAAAAAGGGGGAAATTTAACAAATGGAAGCTTTTCAGAAAACAAACACAAATAATAAATAGCTTCCTCTCTCCTGCTGTTTCTGCCTTACTAATGTATATTATATATCTCTCTATGTACATTAGATATATGATTTTCAACAGATTATAAAATAAGAATTAAAAAAACTACTTAATTATTAAATGATAACAAGAGAGCTCAGTACTCTGCCTCTGCAGGGCCTGATCCACTGGCATTAATGTAAGGATTCTAATGCAAATCTAAGGATTCTAGGGGAGCTCAGCATCTCAGAAGACACTGAATTGTAAATGACTGAGAGTAGGAAGTTGTGAATAGTGCTTATGACAACATACAAACTGTCCTGCTGGCTATGGGTTCCTCCAAAATGTGTCTTTTTGGTCAAACCCACTGGTTATACCCCTATTAACACAACCTCCAGCAGAAGGTGCCTTCTCTACAGGGCAATGATATTTCAATAAAGGAACTACTTACAGAGCTTCATCAGCTGAAAAAAACCAGTTCAGCCAGGGAATTTTCTTTCTCTTCAAACATATTCCTATGACTAAACTTGCTGTGTGTTTACTGTACCCTTCGTATGAATAAGAAAGTCAAAATCCACCCTCGTAAAAAGCACGTACAAAACTCTGCCAGGGCAGATTGATTCTTGCTCTGATAGCACCAAGGGATATTAACAGAATTCCCACAGCACAGGAATTAGCAACATGATTTACTGCTGCTGCTGAAATGTTCCAAGACACTTTGGCAAAACTGGAAGGGGAAATCAGCTGCAGCACCTGGGCTGTGCCACTTCCATGTGTGGAAGTTTCCATGTGTCTTGCAGTTTCTGCAAGAGCAGCCCTGAGGAAGCTCCAGTCCCAGCCAGAGACCACTCTGGTCCCTGCACTGTTCTGGAATAAAGGTGCAAACGTGGCTGAAAGTCAGCTTTGTCCCACTTCCCTCTGCCTTGCATTGTTCAGTGCTGCTCCTTCTTTGGATAAATCTCATTATTACAAGCAGGAGAAAGTAAAATAAGAGATATTAATATCAAAACAGAAGGAAATGGTTTGATATCCCGAAAACAAATCTCATTTATGGTAAGCTCATTAAAGCAGTTGATTTCTGAATGCTGAGTATAATTATTAATACCATACATATCAAAGGGGAGAAGACATGTAAATTTGACATCATAAAGTAAGTAAAAATGAAGAAGGCTAAAGAATTATGAGTGAAAAGAATTTGGAAAAAAAAATAAAAAGAAATTATACTGGAGCAATACTCAAGTTATAAGCAGATTATTAACACTGTGAGATGATCCTAAAGAATGGTTTGACATATGTAAGCATCATGTTTCAAGATTAAAAAATATCCAAAGAATACTAAAAAGGTTTGTATCCATGTGTATTATAAGGAAACAAAGAGATGAAGAGCATTAACACAGAGGAGAGCAAAGGAATAATACTACAATACCGGGGGGAAAAAACAAGCAGAAAATATGAGTTATCCAAAAGCCATGTTAGTCACTCAAACGTTCCTCCTGAAAATGTACAAATACACTTATGTAGTTATTTTTTATAAGATTTGTCCATTCTGGCTTTAAATGATAAATTAGAAAGTAACAGATTGAAAGGAAAACCATCTCACAGATGTTTACTGAGTAAAGCCGGCCCAAGCCAACAAAGGCCGGGGGAAGAAGCACAAACCAGTTTTATCCGACTTAGCATTATCAGGGTAGCAGTACTATTTTAGAGCCTGTGTGGGGGAGGATGTAGAAAATGAAAAGCAAGCAGTAAAATAATGGACAAGGAATGGAATTAGATCAGAATTTAAGACCTGTTAGAGCTATAAGCACTGTCAAGGTATATGAACAAAGCACGATGACTGTGTGGTCAGCAAGAGCCCAGAGCCCGAACAACCAGACATGTACAGGGGACTGTGACCAGTGCTGATGGCATTTAAGATGACTGGAGTCTTAAAATACAGTCTGCAAAGTCTTCTATTGTCAAGCACTGGCTCGCTCAGAAAGAGGGCTGGAGAAAGTACACGAGAGTTTTAAGCATTTTATTTCAAATATGACATAAACCTACCACACCTCTTTGAAAAATGCTGCTAACTGACACTAACAGCTTTAGATTGTGAAAGGATGAAAAGGTCTGCACAAGACAATGTTTGCTTCATTATCTCCTTCCATGTATTACCAGTATACTAGGAAATGCTGCAGGGGTAGCTGAGGAATGAAAAACAGGGCTTCAAAAAGGAGCAGAAAAGTAGAACAATCGTGGTGTCTTGGTGAGTAGCAGTGGAGTTTGGGATTATGGACTATGTTTGGGGCTGCTGATACCACAAGGAAGGAGGATGAGGGCTCTCCAGCCAGGACCCAGAAAGGCTGGATGGGGGTGAAACTTCAGTTGTGTGCAGGCCACTACTGACACAAATATACTACAGGCAAATAATTCGCGCTGAATTTTCAAAGTGGCCTAATGAAGACACAAGCCCTTTTAAAGGGTTGCTATACACCAAAATATGCACAAAGGCAGCTCTGTGGGTGAGGCACTCATTCCCGAGGGACCCAGAGCCCTGGCAATGGCCTGCCAAGGCATGTTCTTAGCCAACTGACAACATAACTTATTTTGACATAGCTCTGTCTACAGTGATGGAGGATCACACCTTAGATTCCATATTTTTTACTCATATGGCCAAGGAGAAAGGAATATTTCAATAATTTCTGACAATTTACCATCTACGCTTCCATTACTTTGATATTATTTTCCAAATGACATATTTAGAAAAAAAGAACTCTAATAATATATTGACAGCTTTTGCCAGTGGAAATACACATCTTAAAGGTCTCAGCTTATCCTTTTCTGGTTGATTTCAGAGCTGAAATGGGTTTACAGAAAGAATTTCATTTAAGGAAGTCCATAGGGACTGCACGAGTTATGTTAATTGTTCTTTTCCAAGATTTGATGATAAGTAAACAGTTCTAGGGTAGTTAAATGGAGTAGTGGAACAAACACTCAACAGAAACACAAGGCAACAGGTGAAATTTCTGCTTAGTTTTCTAAAGAGTGTTTCACATTGCTAAGCTTAAAGCCCTAAGGTTATCAGAGCCTCTTACAAAACAGAACTGATGCAACATATACTCTATTGAAAACAAAGGGAGATCAAAGCAGGATGAGATTACAGCAGCGTGATTTGTGTTTCAGTTCCATGAATATATTTGTGTGCATGTGTATTTGCTTCTGTGCGTCCATAGTAACCACAGCCATAACCCAGAAAGTATGGTGTGGGGAGCTTTGCTCTGAAAATCAAGTAGCCCATTAGGAGGCATAAATATTAATAGAGCTGTCTAATCCTACACTCTCAAATGAGGTAGTTCAGATCATGAGTCTTCGCATTTAAAATTTATTCACTGCCCTGACTAGAATAAGAAACAGGATCCACATGTGGGGAAGTCACTGATACTGGGCGGTCTCTGAGCCACTGATAATTCCTAAACATAAAATAAGGATCAAGTGATTTCTTTCCTTATTCTACACCTAAATCTCCTACAAATACTAATTTATCCAAAACTGCACATGCCTGGCTCCATGACATTGAGGATATACCACCTACACCTCCACATTTTCACATTTGAGGCATCTTCAGGCAATATGAAGGCTTTAGTACAGGTTCCTAAGAAAGAGCATACTGCCATCCCAAACGCAGAGCACTCAACACCTGGGGCTTCTTTTTTGGGAAGTGATCCTTCCCAAATTTTCTTTACATAGCTGTCATTAAATTAGGAAATTCCTGGTGCAAACCGTTGCAATGCAAAATGAATATAGAGTATTAAAACACCTAAGGTATGCAGATAAAGCAGGATGCACTTGCCCTCCTAAGAGAAAAGGAGTTACCCTGTCATCCTGGACCACAAGTAAAATATTTGTCTTTTGACTATAGGGTAAATAAGAGAGCTGAAATGCCAAACAGTAGAAAACTATTCAGGTGATCCCTAGAAATGATGCAAAAGTTTATCAGGAAATTCAGGAAATACCACACAAGCAACAATATAACTAGTATCAATCAGTAAAATGCTATTACCTACAATATAACCCAGGGCCTAGTAAAATTTAGAGTTACAAAAACGAGATTCAAAAAAGTAACACAAAATTAGTCAGATGCCTTTGCACCGATTTTTCAAAATGAGCCCTTGCAAACGCAGGTTCGTGCATGCCCAAAACAGAATTATCAGCCTCTGACCTTCATGTACCTGAAGGAAAAGACACAAAACCAGATGCTCTCTCTTTATTTTTGAATCAGTAAATTGAAGGCCAAGTAACTGAAATATAGGCCTCCGTGTTTAGCAAAAAACATGCTGAATTGTCTCATTTCTTTTCACCCAGCTTCAGCCTATCATTCTGTAGTCTCTGCTGTGGGCACATCCAAATCCCAACAGGAGGTCATGGATATAATGCTCATTACCATCTCTAGCATGACTCATGGATAGAATTCCTTTCATTTCTACATCTAACTTAATCAGACTGCTCTCTGTTCTTCAAAATTTTGAATTTTCTCATTTCCCTCAGCTGACAATTAAATATAAATACTAATTTATTTATCTAATTCAATCTATTTCATGTAGTAAGAAATAATCAAACCATGTGTAATGAAAGCATATGGCTGCTGGTTCAGTCACTTTGATCTTATATATCCTTTATGAATTGAAAAGATGGTGTAAAAGTCTGCCTCTGATGTCCAGATTTTCTCTTTCCGATAACTTTCATCACTAACTCTGATGCAATGACTGCAAACTAAAAATCCAGCAAAAGAGAGAATGTTGGGCTTTTCTTCTTTTTGATACAAAACTGATGCCATTTCCAAGCTGTGGCTGCTGCTCAGTTGCTGTGACTCTACTGCAACTTCGTCCTGCAACACGACTCCTTTTGCCACTGGCTGTGGGGGCAATCCCAGCCCGGGATAAATCTCAGGTTATGCACGGGTGAGTAGAGCACGAGTTACTCAGAGAACAGAGATTACTGCAGGTATCTCAGCTGAAGGTATTCAGGAGTTCTCTGCCCTTGTCAACAGCAAAAGGTAGGCTTTTTATTGTACTGTGTGCGCAGTGAATCTCAATGGAAAGGTACTTACTGAATTTCAAATAACTCTCTTTATTCTCCTTCAGGCCCACAGGACACTGAGCGTGACTTTCTCAGCCACTGGGCTCTCCCTCCTTTTACTTTTGCTATTTTTCTGATTTTTTTTTTTTTTTAATACTCTCTCATATGAAAGATGCTCTCCGAGAACAATGCTGGGGATCTGCATCTTTATTTATGACTTTGTGAATCAGCGTCTGGGTGATAGGAAGTGAAAGTTGCTCAGCTAATTACACACGCTTGATGAACTGCGTAATAACTGCTGCAGAACTGCACATTAATTGAATGCATATAAATGACAGCAGTTATTCTAACTTGAATGATGTGTGAAGAAGTGACGTTGCTCACAGTACCCTGATTATCTTCATTTCCAGCTTTGGGAATCCAGCTTAAACAATTGTACTTTTACAGCACGGAGCAAAAATTCCCTAACAGAAAACAGAAGATGCCTCAAAGCCTGACGCTTTAAACACAAATTGCTTTAAGTCACTGAAAGTGGATTTAGACATCTAAAAAAAGCATACATCGAGCAACTACAATTAACAATTAATAATTAACAACTAGCTGCAACCAGCGGTTAGGAGCTGTAAGAGCTAAAGCCTTAGAAACAAGGCCACCTTCATTTAGAGCCTAGATACTGCCTTAAAACTTAATGCAGTGTTTATAGAGCTGAATTTTTCCCAGCTTTATACATTTCTGTTACACACTTTCCTAAAATGCATTTGTTTTGGAATAACAGGATAAAAAAAATATGGATTACAGCTAATAGGCAACTGTTCATGTCCACAGAACTCTTTGTTTACCCCAAAAAGCATTCTGATTCACATGTAGTCCAGCTCTAAGGTAACACATTATTTTAAAGAAAACAATAAACAAAAGTAATTTGATGCAGAACAAACGTGCAAAGTAGTACAAAATTAGTACTTCAAAACTAGTACCAAATGCCTCCTTTAAATCAGTACCAGAATAGACCTTCTCTGTTGCCTGTCAACTGCTTCAAGAATTTGCAAATATTCACAAAGAAATCAGCAAACTCTTCCGTGCTATTTAACACGGAAAGGGGAGAAGCCAAGTTTTCAAAGCTTCCAAAAGCAGCCTAGCTCCCAAACTACCATGTCACAATATTTTAACAGTTCCCTACATCCCTATTAAGAGTTTTTGGGCTTGACAAAGAGAGCTGTAATCACAGAATAAAGGAAATCAGCGCTCACTCTTAGAAGCGCGTAAACGAGAAAAACCCGTTTCACATCTACATTTCAGGAAAGTTAACACTGTTCCAAGAAAACAGGGAGTATCCTGGAGAAAGCCAGTGCAGGGCTCAGCCCTGCATTGCCACAATACTTCCCAGCCATTATGCCATAGTAGTAGAAGGGAGAGCTGTGGGCTGTGCCAGCCCCTCCAGTGGCAGCAGTGCCTGTCCCCGGGCACAGAGCTCCCTCCTCTGCATCTACACACAACCTCCTGTCCCCTCGTGCCACTACAGACACTGCCCAGAACCTCGAGGCCAAGGGAGAAGCTGCCAACGCTGTCACAGGAGAGAGTGCGAGAGATGAGCAGGTGCACCTGAGTCCCGGCTTTACAACGGTCATCTTCTCATCTGCTGTGCACGATCCTCTTTTAAACACCTCTCCACCAGGACAAGACAGTCCCTAACAGTTCACAGCACCAGCAACCAGCCTCTTTCACCTGTATTATTCGTTCTCCTTTTGCAAGGTTTCGATCTCTCCCCCGTATTTTTTT
>VZRQ01002421.1:275032-286021 GCA_013397975.1 Machaerirhynchus nigripectus | reverse complement strand
TGGTTGGTTGGGGTTTTTTTGTCCACTTTATACATACCTCCTTTTCTACAAATTTTCTTGCCGGGTTTTCTGGCACATTCCTTGGATATTCTTTTGACTGAAAAATGAATAGAAGACTAGAAAATAACATGGAGCTCCATCACAGACAGTAGGAGCATGCAACACCACTATCTAACTTAAATATGACCTGCTTTATTAGGTGCGGAAGATTCTCAACTTGTTGTGCCTGCACATGCAATGGAAAAGATGTTGATGCATCTTCCCAGAAGTCAGTGGGTGGCAATGAGAATTAGGCACCAACTTTGACCTAAAAAATACACGTGCTGCGGGAGAAAAAAAATGAGTGTAGACAGAAAGAAAAAAATAAATAAAAATCAAAAAGCAAGGACAAATGCACACAGAGAAAAGCAGCATGCACACATGTAATAAGCTGGCATGCAAACAGAGAAAGCCATGCGTGCTACCAGTACACATGAATTAATATTGTTAGAAAGTAGAACAGGAAAATAAAAAGATCTCCCTGTTTCGCCTGCTATTAACTCACCATCCTCGGTTGGGACATAGATATTTAAATAGAGGCAGTCTTCATTCTGATCTTGTACATAGGTTGAAACTACATCCAAGTTATTAGTAAACCACACGGGAAGCATGACTTCAGGCAACCTGCCTTCTATAATGTTCTGGGGACACACTGGAGCAAACTGGGTGGTATTTTTGATATCTGCCCAGGGAGACGGAGGCTCAGGAGGTTGAAAGCGGCGCTCCCCTGTTGGAGGGGCAGCGTATGGAACCCCGAGAAACTGAATAACGGGCCCCAGAATTTCATTATTAAGTTCCTTCTTAATCCCTCTTATCTTGCCAAAGTTGGTGGTCACCACTGGGTTGGTATCATCCAATTTTTGGGAGGACACAGCTGCAGCGTGGAGCAAAAATCCAAGTATAGAAAAAGCAAAAGTGGCATTCAATCCCATGTGTAGCAGGCGGACCACCGTCGCTCTCCATACACAGTTCAGCCACATGGATCTTGGAAAGGCCATGGTCCCACATTAGTTGTGTGACTACAGTGAAGCAATCTGATTTGTATCCACTGGTGTAAAAACAGGGCGACCGGAGGAAACAGATCAAGTTTCCTAAATAGGTGCCTGTCAGAAAAATCTCAAAAGGCTTTTCATGCGGTAAGTATCTTCCATTGATTTCACACTTATTGAAGCTGCATCTTCACTCAGCACTATTTATCAGACTACATCCTATTGACAATTCTGTTTTCCATAGCAGCAATATGAAGAGAGCAGCCATTTACTGCAGAATCCCCTCTTATAAATCAAATCCAGTTAGCCGCAGGTCTATATCCTGGAGAAAATGAAAATAAATCATTAGTATGAAAGAGCTAATATGAGCAGAGTGATAACTAGGTGTTTAACACGTTATTTACATACATTAATATATGCTAGAGTCATGTAAGTTAAACTGCTGTAGTTTATGGGTCCATGAAATGGCATGTGAAACGCTGATTACTGGATTATCTGTAATGTCACCTGTTGAATTTATAGAGACTTCTCAGGAGAAACAGGACTCACAGAAAATACATTTTTAAACTTCACCTTTTCAAGAATAAACAATTTGCTTCCAGGCTGCATTACATAAGTGTTTATGTTAATATTTTATTTAACTTAATCAGCTCATAATCAATTTTCACCTTTTTTGCAGAATTTGAATTACCAGAACAGAAGTAATTATTTCTTAAAGCAGAAGATGGGGAAATTAAGGTAGACAGGCATCCTGAAGACCCAAATGCATTTTATTCCATTAAAAGCAGTCTGTAATACATACAAACATTTTTTGTTCATTTTAAAATATAACATGAATTACTGTGCTTATTTACAATAACCTTGGTTATTGAATTACCATGCTTTATGTGCTTTTCTGATAGCTGATGAAAAACACAGATAGAGTGTAGCGTTCACATCAATGAAGGACCAAAATCTGCTTCTGCTGAAGTGAATGGCAAACTCTGAATTTGCACAGAAGTACAAGTGGACCACTGTAGGTTGCTGGAATTTTTTTCAGAACTGGTTTGGCAAAGGATATGAACAGGCAGCTTAGGGATGGAGCTGTATATCACAATTTTTACGTCAGATCAATCCTGCATTCCTTATAAAAGACTGACTTCAGTGAAAAATGAAAACGCATGTTGAGAGCACTCAATTCCTACCACCCTTAATTTATAACATAAACAATAAGCATTCCCACAGGACAGCAGAAACCTTATCTTTCATATATCCACATGCTGACTGAACAATACCCTAGAAAAAATAATCAGTTAGGATCAGAGACTGTACAATCTGAAATTCCAGATGTTATTTTCAACTACTTTAGCTCAGAGGTTGTCACACAAGGCTGTGTTCCAGCACTTCTGAAAATTGCTCAGTGCATGTCATTATATCTTCCATATTCACGTGAAACATATTTCCAACACGACTTACAATATCCTATTATTTAAGATGCAGTGTTATACACAACATAGCAGTGTAATCTTACACTCCCTATTAAGCAGTGTGTAATGCACAAGAAATGTGCTTCGCTTTGTATAGGAAACATTTTAAAGCACCTGCTTTTGAAACAGCATTGGCAGCTTTAATGAGAATTGTTTTTTTTATCATGTCCATACACATTGTAGAGAGAATTCAAAAGAACGGCTTGTCTAATAGTCAGACTACCCTGCAGTTTGGGTTATTAAAAAGGAGATTGTAAAAGCTATATAGGACAGCAGGAGATTTGGTTCATGTCTAGTATTCCTCTAGCTCTGAACAATCTATCTCAGGAGGCAATAAGGAGATAGATGAAGCTTTCCCGCAATTTTCTCTTTCCCTTTCTTTCTCTGCTAATTCTAATACCTTCAGTGTGAAACTGTATTAACAAACAGGCTTATATCCTTCATTCTCCAGCTGCATATTCTCAGTATTTGCTGGAAATGCACCAAATTAGCTGCAGAAAATAATTCCCCAAACTTGATGTATGTGTTTACAGTTACTTTAATACACTTACATGGAACAGCAGACATTCCCTTCATGGAGGATTGTTGCTTTGTAGCTTTTCAGATTTTGGAGGGAGTAGGGTATTACTTGAGAAATAGTAAAGACAGAGTAGGCAGACAGGTTTCTGAGCAACACACATGGAGAGATAGATTCAAAAACCTCCACAAAGTTAAGCCTTTTCCACTGGGTCTTAAAACCCACGAGGGTTTATTTTCTTGTCAGGAGCAGAAACATGTACTTTCTCTTCTTTCTCAAACCCAAACTTGTAAATAGCAGGAACTTAACCTCAGTAGCCTTCCTGCTAATTCACATGGTCTGGGGAAGGTCTGAGGACAACAAATCCAACATAGCTGTGCCAGGGAAAAACATCCTTCTTCATTTCAAGTGCTGGGTTGGTTCAATGTGGAAAATTACCAGGATACTACTAATAATTCATTTAGCACCTGTTTTCAATTCTAAGACAACTTTTTAATACACTTTTGATAACTCAAATGGTAAATTTAATGTAAACTCAAAGCCAATTCTAGAGCTGGGCTAGAGTTCTAAGCTTGACCATCTGCTGGTTTGTCTTTGCAGCTGAACATCTCTGCTGTGATCTGCAGTTCTGGTTTGCCTCCCACGGGAAAGGTTATACTCTTCCTAGTTGATGAGATGCTAAAAAGGTAAGAATATAACTCAACGTTGTGTTTGACTATTCCTAATTAATTAACAGTTGGGCAGTAGCCTCGGTGAATAGATGGACGGGCTTTACAGGGCAGCAAATTGTCAAGCACTTGCAGAATTAGAATCAACATATTTTCATTTTATTTGTAACTTGAATTTTGGATTTGCTCTTTTCAAGCCTTTCTTTTTAAATGTCTAAGTAACAGTTTATTTTTGAGATGGAGAGGTCAGACATTCAAGCATGTCATTGGCTGCCCTGAAGCTATCACATCAAAACCACAAACTCAACGCAAATAAAAAGACTGAGATCTATCAAATCTTTTGAGACTTTCATGACAAAATTGCATTTTGAGCACTAGGTGCAAGGGCAAGCAGGGAAGCTGGCCAGGAGCATGTTGAGAGTCAACGCTGGACAAAATTCTCCTCAGCCTTCCTGCAGGTGATCTACACGGGACTTTCCCTTGGTATCTGGACTCAGCTGAAGAGGAATCAGTGAAAAATAAGAGAAGGAATAAACAGGAATGATCAGGGAGAGAGGCACTAGAATAAGCCAAAGAGTAGCAATGATAAATCTGGGGCAAGATTTAGCATCAAAATAATGTGGATCTGAGGAGGAGGAGGAGGAGAAACATTTTCAGATTTTACTGCTGTCTTGATTTGAGGATCACAATTGCTCCCTGTGGTAACACAAATGAATTCTACTGTAAAAGGTATTTGATAAAGTCTTTCATGCTCTTTCGCACAGTCTATACTATACAGAGGTTTTTTTCTATCATCTATTATTTTATTATCTTCCTTTCTGAATTCAAATTACTTTATAGCTGAGATTCTGAAATACTTTAGAGAGGCATTTAGTATGCTGAGGAGTGAACAATCCGAGAGAGCTTCAGTGCATCTTTGCATTTCCAATGACATCCCACAACAGGTCACACCTGCTGCAAATTGCAGCAGCTAAACTCCTCTTTGTTACTGGTGCCCAGACCTCCAGATCTTAAGGGATGGTTTGATATGTTCCACCTGTCAATAGCTCCAATGCACTAATAAAACCTTTGGTGGCACCCAAGGCTTCTGGCCATATGCCAGCTTTAGCACATATAAAGGATATTATTGTTATGATAAAAAACTCCCAACCCCCCGCCCCCCAAAAGCTGTTTCCTTTCCAGCTGTAGGTGTATTCTGTGACTTGATATTCATGCTTAAAAACTCCTTTCCACTAGCTTTGCCAGTAAATCCCAGTTGCACAAGCATTCAAAGTGATTGCAGAGTTTGGAACACCACACAGCACCACTTCATTTCAAAACACAAGTGCTATTTTGCAGAACCAGCTACATTTGCATCCGTTTTTACTTACAACAGTCTCTCCTTAGAACTAAGAGCCCAGAGATGTTTCATGTCTCTAAGAAGAAATCCGTGTTCTAAACATGCCACGAAGCCAAGCAGGAACACGGCCAGTACAGAAACCATTAGAGGAAAGAGAAGGGTGAACATTGTGTCGGTGTGACACACCAATTGTAAACATGATCAGACAAATCCTCAAGAGATGCTGCACAAAATTCCCCATCTCTTCTTCCATGTTTCAAGTCAGCAAAGGAAGCACTGCTCCCAGTACAGTGCATTTTCTCTAAATTTAGTAGTTAAAAAAGGCCAGGTTGATGGGACTTTGAGCAGCCTGGAGGGGAAGGTGTCCCTACCAAAAGCTAGAGGCCCCTTCCAACCCAAACCATTCTGTGAAATATTTTAGAACAGACACTGCTCTTGCATACTTCCCTAAATACTTTCTCAAAGGGATGGGATTTGCATGGGTTTAGTTCAGGAAATTAACTACATTCATTTAAAAAAACAGGTGAATGAAATGATAATAGAGGAGCTGCAACCCTGAATACACAATACACATGAGAAGGGTGCAGTTCTGGGGGGGTTTGGTCAGATCCCACATGCCAGCACCCTCCACCTCAGAGCAGCCACCGGTCTGGTAGCTCCAGGAAGTTGCTACAAATCCAGCCCTATTGAGATGCAGAACCTTTGCCAAGATGGCCAACAAAGGTATGAATAAGACATCATCTTTCTGGACTCACAGTCCCACCCCACATTAGGATGAGATTACGAGTGTTGTTACACAGGTCAGCAAACAACCCAGTGGAAAGGATTTCCAGGTGCTACAAGCTGTGTAAACATATCACTCCCAGATCAGAGAAACTGATTCCTGAGTGCCCTTACCTCAATTCAATGTGATGTTTTGACCACTAAACCTCACAACCAGTTAGTGAAAAACACAGTATTTAAATAGTGTAGTATAAAGTATTCAAAGCAGTGCTTCAAAATTAGTGAAAAGTTGAATTAAAATGAGTAGATGTCATAAGACTCCTTTAAATTCTGATGCATTTTTCAACTGCACCAAATTTTTATTCTTTGCCATTAGTGGGAATATTCCTAATGCTTATTAACTAGTATTTTCAAGTATCAAATATCCCTTTAAATAATTTCTGCATCTTAGCTTGCCAAAATAGGAAGACTTCTGATAAAAATATTCTATTAAACTGTTTTTGAATCAGACAAATTAAGCCCATGAAAAGAGGGTCAGTTAAGTTTTATTATCTTCCATTTACTCATATCAATAAATCATTTTCTTAAAATAGTTCTACTTCTTAGCTGGAATAATTGTTTATATTAGCAGAAGTTGGCTACAATTTCTAATGCGGACTAGAGCTGTCTGACATTTTGCACAGTAAGTAGGTAACGAAATGGTGATTTTACCCATAACAGAAAGAATGGGTAACTCTGTCACTTATGTGTAAAGTTTTAGACAGCTAAGTAATACAGATTTAAATTAAAAATGACAGATGCACTGGCTTGGAATATAATGGGCACTGAAGTGAACCTTTATTCCTTTTAGCAGCTTACGGTTAACTCTTAAATGGACCACACATTATCCTCACTTTTGAGTACTGTAACTGTTCAGCTAAATGATCAAATGGCCTTTCTGTTGATGGCTGCTCTGTGCTTCAGGACATGAAGATTCCCTGACCTACTGTAGAAATTCCAATGAACTCGAGTTAATCAGAGGTCATCCTGGAGAAAAAAATAACCCAGATGTTTCTCATTTGAGAACTTCAGTATCAAAATCTGTTTATTGCATATTATTAGCCCAAGTGGGAGTTGCTTTGATTAATATTCCATAAAATATACATGTGCTTCTCATCTGATCACTCTAGCAGAGTGTCTAGAACCCACCCAGAGGCTCCTGAGACTAACTGTCTTTTTGTTGTCTCTTGCAGGTAAAAATTTCGTTATAGAATTTTTAACAAAATTCTTCACCTGATATATATTTGTGGCTCACCCTTGGTTCACTGGTGTTAATAATATAGGAAAAATTAATTGGATTTTCTTCACCACCTTTAATACAACCATAACAACAATAATACTACCTTTAATGCTAGTTCATCCCCCAAGGCAAGCTTTCATATCAGACTCATAAGAAAGATATCACTTTTGTATTTTCCTGGTGGGGAGGGTGTTAGGAATTCAAGATAAAAACAGATAGAATACAGATATTACCACTCCTTGAGGGAGAACTCTGCAAAGAAAGATGCTTGAATGAACTCAGATTTGTCCATGAATTGTTGTTCTATCTGGATACAATACAGTAACAGTTCCAAGCATAAAAAACCCTTGTTGTAGAGCTAGATCAATAACTACCTCTTCAACAAGACGATTTTTTTTTTTAAGAAAAAGATCAGCAAACTTCCTTGTGGCAGAAAAAGGAACCCATGCTTTTTCTTCTTGATCAGATGGTCGAGATGGTCCCGATTTCATTAGGGTAATTGAGATCAAGTTCTATCTCATCAGAAAATTCACAGACGTATAAACATAATTTGTTAATCACAAACCCAGCATCTCTAACTCAGCTCTGAAAAGGCTCTTGACTGGTATTACCAGGCTTTCCAGAAGTGTAGAGTGCACACTACAACTTGAGTGCAATATTGGCATTAGAGGGATCTATCAACTTGAAGAGGTTGTTTCCTGTGATCTAGCATTCTGTACATCTGTGACTTTACTTTCATTTGTTCCAAAATGAATTTCATGCTTAACTTGTTTTTCTTAATTAAACTTCCTTTTGCAGTTTCTAATATGTGGATTATTAAAACTCATTAGTCCCATTCATGCCTGCCTGTCATTTTTGGCTTCATATCCATGTACCAAAGAGTTCTGCTGCTCTATATAGGAAGCAAATTAAATAATAAATATGAGAACTTGAACATTTTATGAGTGTCAGTATGAGAAAGTGGCTGCAAGGCCCATAAGGTTTCACAAAAAAAAAGCATTACAGCTAAAGCTAACATGCTGACACATCTCTGATCTATAAAGTCTGCAGTAATGGTAGCAGTAAAGTGTTGTGCCATAGATGGGGAATTTTTCTCTCACATGAAATAGAAATAGGATATAGCACAGACTATATTTACTGTTGTAAAAGAATTTCAAATAAAATTTCCCAAAAGCTTAGAATATAACACCATTAAACTTCTACAAAGATTTACTCTTTCCATCTGACTTCATGCGTAGCTCCTGTTATTCAGCTCCTTGTCCTCTTTTCATTTTCTACCCCTGTCTGTGAGAAAGACTTATATCAGGTACAGCAACCAGGCTCAGTCCCCCTGTGGTCATGCCCTGGCCACGCTGACCACAGCTCCAGTGACCAGAAGGTTTCCTGACCCAGCAGCAGCGTCTCGTGGTGACTGTTCCAGGGCCCAGATTCTCCACGGAAATAAGCCATCATTGTGAAACCAGCTGAAGAAACAAAAGCCTCATCCCACAATGCCTGTTTTGCACAGGCTTGAGGATGTCAAAATATTCAGTCTATCTGTAAGGTTTCTCTTGACTAAATTGTCGTTTTCTCCTCATGAATATTTCTAACACTGTGTGCCTACATAACACTTTACTGCTTTCAAGTACTGTTTTGGAAACTGGGGGACAGGGTTGGGAAGGCAAAAGTAAAGGAACAACTTTAAGTTCAGATATTGAACTTGAAAGCTTCTGACAAAATGTAATTAAATAAAAGCATAAAATACAACGTAAATGTATTCCCTTCATTAAATTCCCAGAACCAGTTCAACAAGTGAGCTAATGGCTTCTCTAGGCAGGATGTGATTGAGGAGATTTAGAAACATCTTTTTAAATTGCCATTTAAGTTCTCTGCTTCATCAAAGGAATATGAGTTACTTGAAATACAATAGTTGTGAAGTGTCCTTGACCACTTTTATGATTTTACGGTCACGTGTTGCTAATTTCCAAGCATTACATTCTCCCTTAATATGGTGCAAAAGACCTAGCTAAGCATCAGCAGAAGGTAACAGGCTACCCGAATGCAACACTA
Source organism: Machaerirhynchus nigripectus (assembly GCA_013397975.1). Taxonomy (NCBI): domain Eukaryota; kingdom Metazoa; phylum Chordata; class Aves; order Passeriformes; family Dicruridae; genus Machaerirhynchus; species Machaerirhynchus nigripectus. The sequence goes on along the minus strand of VZRQ01002421.1, from coordinate 276,952 downwards.
AAACTGATTATGCAGAAAATATTATGAGGACAAAAGAGAAGAATTCAACAAATAGGGTAAAGAGAACTCAAATTGCTTTTCTTTTAATGGCCTCACGTTTTATTTGACCACAGCAGTGGAAAAGCCATGTTACCCTGCTGTGTGCAGCCCAAACCTTTACATGGCTTCGTAACCACAAGGATATTTACAGCACAGACACTGTGCCCCCTTGTTTCACACAACAGGTGCTCCCTCACACCACCTTTTGTTTTCTAGTGAGAAGTGCCACGGTGGAGTGGGTGCACAGCAAAACTTAATATGGGACTAAGCAGCCAACCAGTCACTTTTTATCCCTGGAGAACACACAAAACAACATTAATGAGCAATTAATAGTTATGGAAATAAAGTCTGTTGGAAAACACATGGGGTCTTCAGAGGCAGGTGGATATGTGCAGCTGAGTCACCAAGAAGCCAAAATTATTTCCCTTTGTAATTCTGCTAATTCAATAGTAATCCTGGAGAATGTAATGTCATCATTTGTTATTAAAATTACAGGATGTGCTCTCAATATGCAGCACATTATGAAGTTTTCCCATCAGGTTCTTTTTTTTTTTTAATCCCCTAACTCCCTCTCCCTCCCTTCCATACAAACTCTTGTGCAACACCTGGCTATCAGGGCAGGCATCCCCCTGTGAGTGCTTATGTTCCCTCGCAATGCAGACCTCAGAACCAGGGCTACAGTAATGGAGACAAGCCTCTAGAACAGCCTTTACTCATCAGTCAGGACCTACTTTTTACCATTTTATCACCTATTTTATTATTTTATCACCTATTTTATTTATTTTATCACCTGTTATACTTACCATGGAGTGATATCTGGGACTAATCAGAAACTATATCATTTACTGGATCAGATTGATAACTGCCCACCCTTTATTAAAAGAAACCCCTGGAGGTTTCTACTGGATCTCTAGCAAAATGTTGTATTTTCATTATTTGCTTTCAAAGAACGTCTCTCTCCTTTTGCCCTTCTTTTTTCACTATTTAATTTTTAAATAGTTTCTTTTTCATGTGATTAAACAACCATAATAAATATGACATCAAACAAATAATTCAGAGCTAGCCAAGGACATGCAATACAGCTCTACATCTCTATTAGAAGGGAATGTATATTTGCTTTTAATAAAGAAAGGCAAGCCAATCCATTACGAACTGAGACCACATCTAAGCCTCTGCTTTCTTCCCTTTTCCCCAGACTCCATTTGAACAATTAGAGTGGTTTACGCCTGTGTGCATGCCAGTGGATATTAAATATGTAAACTGATAAAAAATACAACTACCACCGTTACCATGTTCAAATTCCTCCATTCACTTGCAAATCAATTTAGCTGCCTACAGCCCTGTCCCAGTCTTTAAATAACCCTCCTCAGCAGACTGCTCCACCTCCAGCCAAATAATCCAGAGAAAACCCACTTTGCTAAAGATGTTTAAGTATCAACAGCTAGGATATTATCTCCTTACCCTGCTCTAGGAGAAGGGGTAAGATAACCAAAGCAGCATCAGGACAGCAGCTCTTCTCCTCGCTCCTACACTCACTGCCTTAAACAGCCTGAGCCACTCTCATGGCTTTCGTTGCTACTTCAGTTAATCACAAAACAGAGGTGTTCAGCCAAATCCTGCTTCCCAGCACACTTAGCATGATTATCCTCAGCCTCATTTTTCTTCCCACAGCCTGCATATGATTCACATGAAACGCACATGATAGATGGGATCTCTTTGTAGGTATCTGAGGAGCTCCTAATCATTTACTGCAAAACTGCTTTTGCAACATCACTGCAATCTGTAGCCACAGTCTAAGAAAAACCATTTCATTTATCAAAAAGTAACTAAGAAGCAGTCTTCTTTAACCCTGCATCCTGCACCAGTAAGAGAGTGGGGGGG
>VZRQ01002421.1:205541-273481 GCA_013397975.1 Machaerirhynchus nigripectus | reverse complement strand
TCCTCCATCCCGGCCGCCCTGCTGCATCCCGGCCCGGCCGCCCCCTCCCTCCTCTCCATCCCGGCGCGGGCTCGCCCCGCACGCCGGGAGCATCAAAGTATTTACCAGTTCACGGCCGCTTTCCCGCAATCGCAGCTGAAGCTGTAATCCGCTGGATTCGCCTCCTCCGGCTCTCCCAGCCGCTGGGAGCTGGAGGGCTCCCAATAGTGCTCCGGACACTTCCCAATTATACCGATTTTTATATATTTTTCTCCCCTTTCCTGGGATCGTGGCGCGGGGAGGGGGGGCTGGAAATCCCCATCCGGAATCCAGCCTCATCCGTGCCGAGCCACCTCCATGTAAATCCGACCATCAGGCAGGCAATGGAAATGATCAAACGCTACTTCTCTCCGTCTGCAGATAATCCCACTAATCCAATAGATCTCCCCCGATCCGAAATTGCCCTCCAGACGAATCCCGGCTCGCTCGGTGTCCGGCAGGCGATCGCGGAGCCGCGACGGTGCCCCGCGGGGCGCGGGAGGGGTGCGGAGGGGTGTTAATCTTTTTGGGCTCCTGGATGCACGGCTCGCTCAAACCGCCGAGATCCCTGCTTTTTCCCCCTATTACACGTTTCCACTCCAAATTGCTGCTGGATGAAAAATGGTACAAAGATACCCCCAGCGGCGGCGCGGCGAACAGCGCGGGCAGCCCCGGCCCCGCACCGCCCCGCGCCGCCCCGGGCGGACCGGCCTCCGGGGGACCCTCCCGCAGCGCCGCGGCCCCGCAGCGGGGCTCGGGGGTCCCTCCGGCGGCCGCGGGCAGAGGCACGGAGCGCACGCACCCCCGCGAGCGCCGGGGTACAGAGGGACGCCAGGGCAGGATGGAGATGCTGCACACACCTGCGTGCGGCGTGGGCTGCTGCCTCTTGGTTAATTATACCCAAATTATGTGGCTTATGTATAGTTTATGCAGAGAGATGTGAATTATAGTCCAATATTTCACTCGGGTGTAATTTGGGGTGAAACCGTGGTCTCGCTTGGGTTGGCACTGTCTGCACACAAGGTATGAGTGGCTCTTTTTGTTTCCCCTCGCTGTTTCTTGGAATCTTTTACTTATTTTTCGTTGCTTTCTTTCTATTTCTAATTGAGAAAAAAATGTATTCTCCGACCCCGGCCCTCCTGCTTTCTAGGATCACAGCAGAGAATGAAAGTTGACAACTCAGGGGATGCGGGGAGAAAGGAAGGCCAGATCAGAAGGAAAAGGAGAATAGTCCTTTGAATGCTAAAAGGTGCATTCATTTTTCAAAAACAGCCACAACCACACATTAAAACATCCTGATTTTAGCCTCTTGTAGAGAGCTCATTAACATCTCCTGTTATTTTAGGAGAGACTTCTCTTCACATTGTGTTTAAAATCTGTATTTTGCTCTGTTTACATCCACCTTGGTTTAAAATATTGACACTAATCAAGCACAGCAAACGCACTCATGTTTCCAAGCCTACAGCCCCAGGCAAGGTCTGGAGGTGCCCAATAATTTGATAAGCTTTTACAGCCTCACCTGAGAGCACATCCCAGTGGAGGGAAGGTCAGTCCCAGCCTCGCTGGGCTATTTATGTCTCTGAGTCCCTCTGAAGATCTGGATCTAAATGTCCATGGCAGGAGTGACAGGACACAGCCGCAGTTTATGCTGTGACATTCCCATATACTGGAATAATCGTGTCCTGGGCACATTTTTCACCTGTCTCAATAACGATCAGAGTCCATGGTTAATTATGAAAGTCCAGAATCCTTCAGTACTCTGAAATTTGACTCTTTTGCTCTCTCCAAAAGCGCGCAGCTCTCAGGTACGGGAGGGAAAGGCAGAACACACTCTGCTGACAGCAATCCCATGCATGTTGCTATGTTAGTCTCAAGGGAATACTACATGAGAAAAAAAAAAGGGTTTCAAAACCAGAAAGAAAATTTGTATATGAAAATCAATCACTTGCCACCAGCCACAGATCAACCAACAGCCTAAAAACTATCACCAAAGAGGCAATACCAGGTGAGATATTCTGCCATTCTTCATCCACACAAAACCCTGGAGGAGCTTTATCTTTGGGTTGTTTTTTGTACTGAAAAGCAGGAAATAAAGGTGAAATAAAATAACTGCACTCTCCTTGTCACTCGATGAGCCACTGGAATCCAAGTGTGCAAAGTTTTATTCTCCCTTCTTCAAGGAGGGTGTATCTATCTTCCCCAGGTTCCCTGAGCCACCATGTGAACATCTCCTAGGAGAGCTCTGAGTACCATTTAAGCAGACTGCCCCCTACTAACTGTGGGGAAAAATCTACCTATTTTTCCCTTTACCACGCCTTTTGTGGGTGTCAGGAGCTGGCAATTTACACCCAACTTGCAACAATCCCACCTCTGGCCACCAAGTCTCCACCTGGTCCTAACCCATCTCCACTTGTGCAGAAATGGTACCAAATTGTTGAGCACATTAAGTTTTTCTTTAACTCCCTCCCACAGCAGAGATGGGTGATACCAGTTCATTCACTCATCACTTTTGCTCTGGCCTGTCCCAATGTTGGAGTCCCTTTCCAGAACTTTTCCACTGTCTGTCACACTACTCCCATCCTCTGTGCTTCAAACGTTTCTCCCTTCTTCCCTCCAGGGGCCTGGATAACACAACAGCTCTCCTCTCATCCGAAATACTGCTGGGGAAAGAGAAATACTGGCTTGTGGAGGACAACGAGGTTTGTCTCCAGTTCCAGAAAATCGTGCAGGTCCAGGAAGGGATATTTGGCTGGGAAAACAAAGTGTAGGGCTAACCCCTCTCTACTAAGATGTGATAGCAATAGCTGAGCCTACCTATGTGGTAATAATATATTATATTCTAATATATTATAATAATATATGACATGCCTGTATTACCAGTGCAGTGTCTGATGCTGATTCAGTCTACAACCAGGATGTCCTTGCCTATAAAAACTAAGTGGCCTGCACACACATTTATTTATTTATATATCAATATATATATAAATACAGTTGGAACGACATGATCTTTAATGTGCTTTCCGACCCAAACCATTCTATGATACACACACACACATGCCTACATATAAATGTGTAAAGAGTGTTTGGATTCACTTGAAACAAGGGGAGAAGAGCCTGTACTTGATTAGAACTTTGTTAAATATGTTTTAATACCCTGCATGTCAAAAAAATTACACTTTCATTGCAATCTAGGGAACACAAAACTGGTTTAAAGAACTGGCATTATTTAATATTTAGTTTGGCTGAGTCTTGATAGGGTTGTGTTATCTGCATTTATTAAAAGAATGAAAAGAGAGAGAAATTTCCATGGACTGAAAATCCACGAAAATTTCAAAAGCCAGCATCCTGCAATATTCTAAAATTCTCCTCTGCTCTATTTTCTCTGTTTTAAGAACATGAAGCCCTTCATACAACCCTCATGTAAGCACCTAACTTCTAAAAAGGGCAAAACATACAATCAAAAGCAAAAAAGAAGCTCCCAACTAGCAATCCTACCTAAAGTCCACGTTGAGATACATAAAGTATGCACCCAAAGCTTTGATGGTAGGCAATTTTTTTGATACAACACAAGTTTCATGAGCCACTGAAATACGTAGCTTAAGACAGTCAGGTTTTTCTTTCAAGTATAAATTTTATCAGACAGCGTTTCTCAAAAAAAAATTAACCTTTCTAATAGGTAGAACAGGTGGAACTGTTTACATATACAGGATACTAAAGATTCCTTAATTTGTTTGTCTCAAGATAGCTCATTAAATTATCTTGCTAACTTTATTTTCTTTGATTTCATGAAACTTAAGATTACTCATCTCTGTGCATTTATATCCCTCAGATTGCCCCGATTGCCAGATCTTTAATGAAATTATAATGCCTGTCTATGAGCTGCTGTAGTTAGCTGTAACTGCTGAGTTATTGCCATTCATTTGGCTTAACCTTGCCAAGAAGAGCCACTTAAAGAGGCCATCCCTCTTCACAGAGCATCTTCCCAAAGACACAGGGCCCTGACAGTCCTTCAGTCTCTCCAAACACGGTTATCATTTGCTTTCTTTACTGTTGTTCTTTTACACCAAAACAGGTACATTTTAAAAAATACAAGGCTTTGCTTGTATGCCAAAGAACTCACTTGGGGCTGGTCAGAGTTTCACATATCAAGAGTCAAGAAAATTAGCAGCACTATTCTGAGGGTTCTGATTTTAACTCCCTCTTGCCCACAGAAGTCCCCAATACTCCCATCCTCCATGGCCTCACCACCACCTCTGCTGCACTTCAGTGCTCATGGACACCAGTTTCCTTCCTCCCAGCCCATGATGGGAGCTGTGCATTTTGTCATCTGATGGGATTTGTATTCTCACATCATACAGGTTGTCCTTGGTGACATTCACTTTTTATCATTAGCACCTTGTACTGGGATGTTTAATTGGCTATGTTGTATCTCTGCACTGTAGATTTATTTTGCATTTTCATTTAATTAACAGCCATGACCAGTGGCCTGATGGATGGCAAAGCATTCTGTGAAGTAGAATCCTACTGGATTAAAAGCTTTGCTGGAAGGTTTCAAACACCCATTCAGCCTGAACTTCTCAAAAGCAATTTTCTGCAAAGTGTCATGTTTCCAAAACACAGTGCTCGAGGACATGGGAGGAGGAAGAAAACAGGGCCCAAGGATGACACAAACCCTGTTCCTACAGACTCACCCTCTCCAAGGGTTGACTGGATGCTCAGATGAGCACAATCCACCCGTGGTTAGTCTGAGATTCAGAATTTCAGGTTCTTTCGGGTGCTGTTAAAAGACAGATATTGATAAAAAAAGCCACTGCCAGTGTTCTTACTGGAACTTAATCAGTAGATTACAACACATTACAACACTGGGCTTGCCAGGGAACTCTGAATTAATTATAAAATCCATTTTCTTGTTTATGTGGCTGGGAATACATTTAGTCCAGAAGAGTTTTATGACTTTGTTCCTTCCCAAAATTTCAGTTATTATTTGAAGCCATAATCCAGCAGTACCTTGGTTTGCAGTGACCCAGTAGAGGAAACTATGGGGCTGGACTTTGTTTTTTTAAATTATGGAAAGCATTTATACAAAGAGTTTTCTGTTCATACGGTGTGAAAGCCAACCAATTCCTAGTTTTTCTAATTAAATTAGTTTAAACCTAACACTGAGTACAGACTGTATTCCGCTTCCAACATGCTGAGTTTGAAAGCACACAGGGACATTCCCTGAAGGAGCTGCTGCTCTGAGCCACTATTACATGCAGTTTATATCCATTCAGACCCAGCAAGCAAATGACAGAGAACTATGGGCCAACTTCATCTCTGATGTGATGAAATGGAAGTTAGAGGAACCTCACCAGAGAGTTCTGTTTCCTAATATTTAAACTCAGCAGAGAAAAAGGAACATGTAGCCTGGATTGTTACCATTTGCAAGTATAAACAGTGAATTGTTTTCCACGCACTTTTGCTGTGGCATACCTTTTCCTTTTCCATCAGTCACTTTCCATAAGCAAGGAAAGCTTGAACTTCTGTGAATTAAGACTTGCTGGAACCTTGACACTCTCTGTACTGACAGAGCATTTTAGGTCCTTGTTTAAATCAGTCAGTAATAAGATGACTGTGAAATACATCATGATTTTACTACCAGCTTCTCTTGGCATCTGTTTGCCTCCAGTTACGATTGCGCCGATAACTTGGTGACCGATATAATTAGCCTGGCTGTCATTATGGCTACTGGCCAAAAGAGCCAAAGATGTTTCTTAAATTTTCTTTTCAGATGCACCAAATAACATGATCTATTAATTAAAACTCAGGCAGTCGCAGTTAATTCCTGACAACTGAAAAAGATGCAATTTGAAAACACTCCTTAAGAGCAGTAAATCACTTCCAATCTGCTTTGTGTGAGCTGCATTTGAAAGAGGCTGGGGTGTGCTGGGGTCTGGGTAGGGCTGGGAGTAGGGGCAAAGCCCTGGTCTGGCTTTGCCAGTGAATGAGTGGAGACCTTGAGCAAACTCTTTTCTCTCCCCCACCTTTAACTCTGTCTAATCCATTCTGATTTTTTTATCACCAGGGGAGAGACAATCTTCCCATACCAAGGAGAAGGGGGAAGGCACGTGGGGATTCCCAAGCTGGGGAAGAGAGGGAGGTCAAGAGGCAGCCTCTGCCAGCCCCAGCAGTTTGGCACCGACCCATGCAGCTGCCTGCAGGTGCAGGGGCAAGTCTGTGTTCCTGCAGGGAATTGAGAGACCTCCCAAAGAGGCCAGGCCCCCAGAGGGTTGTGTGGGACTGACTGGTTTTGTGGAGGAGTCAATATGAGGAGTGCTTATGAACTCTTGCCAAAATTAGCAATAGGAAATAGTGAACTGACAGAAAAACACTTCATAAAGGAGCCCTTCCTGTACTTTGCAGGCATTAATCAGCATCAGTGGTGATGGGAAGTCCAGGAGATAATATCAGTATGAAAATACCGTTGTACAAATATTGTAACACATTCACCTGCTTATCTTAGTGAGTCTTAAAGCTTGTCATGTCTGGGAGTCCGATTCACCACACAGTGACAAACGACACAAAATTGTCATGTACAGGCAAGAACACACAGGCAAAGCAGAGAGAACAGAAATTGCCAAGGATCTCCAAAGCAAAGACACCTGAAGAGCTCCTAAACTGAAGGACCCAGAGAAGCATCATCTTTAACTGGCAACGAGAGGGGCAATAATCCTTCAGAAAATACAATTACTTTTAAGAAAATAAACTGAACGCAGATCAAATCACTCGTGATTTCTGAAAATCTCACTGTAGCATAAGTGAGCTGTTCTTTACAGCCCAATAATACTATTCCTGTAAAATCCAGCAGTCCAAATGATTTAATAACAGAGTAGCAACAACAAAATTCTTCATTGTAGCTGTGTAATGGGTGCAAGGTTATTAGCCTTTGTGTCTCTTGCTGCACACAGACACGTGGTAGCACCAGATCCTCATGGCGAGGCACTCTGGCAAACTGGACACACCAACAGCACCCCTGCTCTATGCAAAACACCTGCAGATACCTCTGTCTGCCCTGTCAGGAACAATACAACTTCAGGAAGCCTTAGCTGGCATCCACATAAGCAGACAAGGAGAAAAAGTGAAAAAAAAAAATATAAAGAATCATCATTAGAGGAACTGCAGCAGCCCAGAAGCCCATTATTTAATTGATGTCATGACCCAGGAGAGTGCCTGATCCTCTCCACACTGTGGCCATGTCACAGAGTGCTCTCTACGTGGACTCTGAAACTGCGACTGTTTTTTATAACAAGATCAGCTACAACCATCTGAAAGTTAAATCTATACAAATACTTTGTAATACTTATCTGTGGCTGAAGTGAATCCCACACCCAGAAAGACATGACTTTGAATTTTAATTTTCAAATTTCTAGGTCTTGATTGCAGAATACTACTTTTTCTCCCCCCACATCTGGCATTTGCAGAACTTAATGAACAATGTCTCTAGCATTCAGAATTAGCACAATACAGCTTAATCTCTTTCTGTGTGCCAAACTTTGGCATTCCCTTGCTGTAGAAAGTGAGCACAGTGGTTCTCAACAAATAGTTTCTGAGGCAAGATGAAAGAATTCATTAGTTTTCTATTTCTCAGACCTTTCACTTCCTTTCTTATTCCAGACAAACAGAGCACCCAAATTTCCTACTTCTACTAAAAATGATGCTATAAAATTTTTGCTGGCAAATGTTATAATTCCAGCTGAGAAATTTACTCTTATAGCTGAGAAAAAAAAATCCTGCAGCCCCTTCCTTGGTCTGTGCATCAGCCAGTAGAGGGTGCAGGCATTGTGGCTGCATTCCCCACGCGCCTGAGCCAGCCACAGCTGCCGCTTCAGCTTCTTTCTAAGGTGGGCAAATATAATAAAGCCCCTAACGTTGTGTTATGGGCCAGTCCAATATTAAATAATTTGTAAAAACTGAAAGGCACCTGTTTTGCTCAGCTTTTCGTTTTCTCAGTGTTTACAGTGATGCTGGGCTTGTGCTGCGCGCGTGAAATTCAGACTGCAAGAGGGGTTTGCAAGCTCACATTGCAAATCTAAGAGGCACCTCTTTGTGATATTTTCATAGTCACAGGGTTAAAAAAGGGGCGTTTTCTATCAATAAAAAGGTTTATTTCTATTTTTCAGGCTTCAATCAAACTTCCACTGAAATAAAGCAAAAGTGTTTCTCTGACACTGGGAATACTAGCTTGGAAAGGTGATGTCAGGGAGAGAGGGGTTAAGAGGCATTAGTGTGCAGAGGGGCTGTTGCAGCAGCCCTTGTTAAAGGGGGAATTACCCCAAGGCACCATTTGCCCCCTCCACAGCCACCTCTGGGTTACACAGTCCGGGGTGACAGGACTATTGATGGGCAGTCAGAGCTCCAGAGCACTTTTCAGCCCGGGTTTGTCCATATTTTGCAGCGAGGCTGGCACAGCTGTGAGTCAGACAATACCTGCAGGAGCCCTTGAACACACCTGCTACAGGCCAGCGTTTCACATCTGCAATTCCCCTTGCAGTGCCTGCTCTACCCAACTGTCTTGGAGTCTGCTAAGGCCAAAATAAGCCACTGAGAGTTAGGGGGGATTTAGGCCACGGGAACCTAAGCCCAATGTTTCAATCAGCCTAAAACTGTTAGAGTCAGCTCAGCACCAGCAGAATAAATGAAAACACAACGCTGAACTTGGCAACACTGAATCACAGAGGTGAGCAACTATCCAGGAATGATCACAGTGTAATAATCACAAGATACAGCGCATGGAAGGGTTTGTGGCAGGTGAAAATGAACACATTTACACCACATGGAGCTAAAATTTGAGTCTAAAATGAAGGATGTACTTTTCCTTTTGAGCAAGAACTTGTTGATCTAAAGACCAAAACAAAAATTCTTGTCCCTTCAGCGTGTGCTGAATAACTGACAATATCTTTCAGCATGGTCTGAGGTTTGATTGCAGGTTACCTTTCAAAGATTAGACAAGATAAAGCACCTTGCATTAGCGCACCTATCTGACAAAATGACATCTCAGAGTGGCTTGATAAAATATGACAGCAAATTTTACAGGTCAATAATCTCTGCCTGGTATGAGCAAAATCAGCATTGTCCACTCCTTTCCCACAGAGCTATCAGCGATGGAAACAACCAGCAACATCTCAAATGAAATGTCTCAAATCTCAGTACAGTCCCTGCAGCTATCCAGTTCATCAAAGTAAGAAACAAGCTGAGGAGAGCTCATGTTCAATGATGCTCTGAGGGAAAATGACTGTCTGGCATCAGCACTGGAAGTAGGATGTGGCTGACTGATGATTTCGGATTGGTTTTTTGGAAAATACTGGGTAAATTGAGTAATTTGAACCAATCATGGAATATATTGTGCAACACAACATTCTTCTACCCTGCAGTCTCCCTTCTGGGAAATCTGGAGTGGTGGGGAGCACATTTATCAAGAAAATAATGACCCCAAACAGACTCCTTGAAGCCTAAGGTGGTTTTTTTATAAGAGGACTCTAGGGAACTAATTAGGAGGAAATAGCTCCTCAATGTCCTGAGTGAACTCCCACTGAGAAAATAAACAATTTACTGATTCATGCAACTCCAGACATCCAAAGATAGTCATCTTTATGACATGTTCTTTGCAATATGGAACATAGAATGGTATGCAGAGGCAGTGTTTGATAATTTAAAAAAAAGGTGTGTATTCAGGGACACACACTTATTATTTGAATTTTTATCTTTGAATTTGCAATTAAGGTATACTAAAGAAGTGTATAGTACTGTGTATTATTCAAAAATTAAGTTTAAAAGATGAGGTTATCTGTTATCATTCTATCTATTTTTATATCCTTTAACCACTTTCCTTGCCCTGCTATGTTCCATTCATTCTTTGGAAAACAGGAGGTGCAGGAGCTTTGGGTGTGGACAAACTGTCAAGCAGCAAAAGTTCCAGAATCAGCTTTGAAAACACTCAGTTTTGCAAATATTGAATCTTTTGGGCCTTGTCCCCAGAAGAGAAGGCCAAGATCAAGAAAGGAATAAAGTCCTGAGAATGGAAAACAGCACCAGTCCATGTATTCCAGAGGTACAGACACCCAGGAGTAACGTGGAGTATCAGAGGGAGGGCTGGCAAGAACGTAGGGCAGCACATTAATATTTAGACTGAGCATCAGCAGAAATGCCCTGTCAGTGTGATGTGTGGAATTGTCCTGAGGGAGGTAACTGAAGCTTGTTGCTGACAACCATCACTTTTCAGCATTTCAGGCTGCCAGCTCTGTTTCTACACCAAACATTCTCACCAGCCCTTTCATTTTCTGGTAAACAAAAGAAAAATGGATGTAGTTGGTATCATCAGCAGTGGACCCATATGAACAGGTTTGTGTTGTGAGAGGCTGAAAGGGAAAGCTTGAGCTGGGTGGAAGAAGTGAGCAGGGGCCCCTAACATAAAAAGGACACGGACCTGCTGGAGTGAGGCCAGAAAAAGACATAAAAATGCTCCAAGGTCTGGAGCCCCTCTGCTCTGGAGCCAGGCTGGGAGAGCAGCGAGTGTTCACCTGGAGAGGAGAAGCTCTGAGGAGACCTTTAAGCCCTTTCCAGTACCTAAAGGAGCTACAAAAGAACTGGAGAGGGACTTTGAACAAGGGCATGGAGTGATAAGACAAGGGGGAATGGCCTTAAGCTGATAGAGAGCAGGTTTATATTAGAGATGAGGAAGAAATTCTTTACTGAGAGGGTGGTGAGGCACTGGAACATGTTGCTCAAAGAAGCCCAAGGTCAGGTTGGACGGGGCCTTGAGCAACATCTTTGTGCTTGGGACCCGTGAATAAAATTGTGGGTCAAAATTATTTGAGATCTATAAAATGTTGCTCATCAAATCAATGTTAGAATAAATCGTATCTGGCTTATAAAAGAATTTTGCTAGAAGGAAAATTTAGAGAGTCCATTCTGACTAGAGATCACCTAAAAGAAGATTTATGTGTTATGAGGTTTATGCCACTGTATATCGGTGAAACGTGATTGCATACAACTTCCAATTTCACCCTCCTGTCTGGGCAGTTCTCACAAAAAGGCATCCAAACCAGCAGTCATTTATCTTTGATTTAAGCACGGTTTGATGCCTGCTTAATATACACACAAGTAATAATTCAAGACAGCACAAAGTGTGCATTTGACAGGCTTCCAAAAGACACCAATGCATTTTAACATTTTTGCATTTACAGGCGCAAATTCACGGGTGGCTCTCACAGGAGATGACTTGAAAAGTTCTGTGCACTAATATGTTCTCTACAGAATATTCATTTGTTCAGTGTTTTAGCTGCATGTTCTTCATGCTTTATTTCCTCTAATGCTTATAGGATTGTGTTATTCAGAGACCCTGTTACTATTTACCCATACAACACCATCACCACTCAAAACACCCCAAAAATGGGGATTTGCAGGATTTTTGCACTGCACAGATTGTAATGATTATAACAGTCTACAGCAACTCTCTATAAAATATGACTGACAAAACTATGCCCTAGAGAGCAATGGTTAAATAATAACATACATACATAATGTCATTGTTATATTGATTTATACAGATGTGATATTACCTACACTTTATGTGAAAGAAAAAAGACAGTTAATAAAAGGAAAAACAAGTCATATAACTTATTCAATCAAGAAAAAAAACTTAAACCAATATTGAACAACATATATACATTATTCTCCATCTCATACCTGCCTTCTGAAACATCCCCAAAGCAAGCATTTTATAAATAAAAGAGCAAACCAGCTCCTAGATCAAACTTCTTGCTATTCACAGCATGTTTGATCAGACTTGGCCAGAAAAAAGATTTGTCCAAACAAATCCCTCTAAATAAAACATCTTTTCCCCCAAACCCATCAGCTCATTATTGGTTCTTTAGGAATTTGGGCACCATTAGCAGTGAAGGTGAGGCTCAAGATATTCCTGAGCTTGTTACTGAAGGAGGATTAAAACACATCTTAGTCTACAACAGAGGTTTTTGAAGGTACATAGATTTACCAGCTGCAGAAAAAAAAGGCAGCAACACACTCCTGCACACAAACCCTGCTAAATTCATAATAAAATTCTGGAGTGCAAAAAAACCCTCACAAAACCAAGTAAAAAGCACATTGGCCAATCATTATTGCAATCAGCATATGTTTCTCAAATTTTTTTTTGGCTTAAATAAAACTGAGGCCAGAGGACACCTGGAGGCCTCTGGCTCCTAATGAAAGAAACACGTCTACTGAGACAAGATCAGATTCTGCATATTTTTTTTCCTGTTAAAATACAGATTGTGTTTCCAATGATTCAAAGCCCAAACTTCTCCCCTTCAGCTCTGTGGTGATGAAACGACCAGACTGAAAATAGGCTGTTGCTCAGATTAAACCCCAATGTCTTCAGTTATTCCTTAACCCATCTACAACACAGCTCTTTAAAGAGGATACTTGGTTCAAAAGAAAAGAAAATTAAAATATTAAGGGAAATATAATGGAAGATATAAAGCCTTACCCTCATCCAGATTTAATTTTTGATTGTTCCAATGACATAATTGTGTAAGGCAGGGAAAATAGCATGAAGACAGAAGAATGGTAAACTCAGAGGAGGAAGTTACAAGCAGGATTTTTTTCTGCACTCCTTTTTATGGAATGCATAAATAATTTAGAACCTGTGTACCAAACTTGCACCTCATTTTCTACTGAAAGTTATTATGTGCACAAGATAGTTTTTTATGCTATATCAATTTTTAAATAGACTAAATTCCTCAGATTATGCAACATACCAAAAATAAGACACCAGCTTCATGAAAGCCAGTGCCCTTCATGCAATAAAAACAGGCAGATAAAGTGAAATTTAGCAGCTAAATAATACATTAAGATCAAACATACCAAAAGAAGCAAAGTATTTACAATGTTAGGATGCTATACTTTAATACACAGTTATTCAGTGATTCAGTATTCCAAAATATCGAACAGAGCTTAGTAGTCCACAAGAAAAAGTCCACGTCAGTGAGGAGAGGCAGCAGGTACCTTCTCCTGGCAGTTTGATGCTTGGAATGATCTAAGCTAACTGCTAAAAACACTGAGTGAATCAAGCAACAGAGAACTTTGCATGTGAGCAGGAAGACAGACACCAAACGACTGTCAGACGTTATGACAGAAACCCGAAACACACGGCACAGCGTCTGAATCCCAGCCTGGCTTCAGGACCCAGGCACAGTCACCCTTCTGCAGCGTTTCCCAAGGACAAGGTCACAAGCATTTGGCAAGTGAACGTGGCCACTGACTGCATCGAGTGTGGCAGAGGGGCCAAGCCCTCCTGTCCCTGACAAATCAGACAGCCAAACCAAGAGAGAAAAAAATACTCCCTTTCTTCTAGCTTTAAATCCACGCAGGGAGGCAGCACGGATGGTGACAGAGCCATGAAAGGGCATATAAATACTTCAGGACAGCTTCCACTCAGAGCCCGCAGGATTTTATTTTAATAGTTAAACAAGTACAAAAACCAGCTGATAGTCTCCTTTGAAAGCTGCTGTGTGCCATTGACAGCAAAGATGATTTACAGGAGCCATCAGAAACTTCAGCCTGCTCCTCTCAACGATTCATTTTTATTCAAGAAAACAAAGTAAAATGGGCTGCACATTAGGCTCTCCTGCTGTCTTAAATCATGAAATAATTGTGTTGAAATTCATCATGACCTTGTGTTGTGCTTCTCTAAATATCTCAGAATTATTCTTCTAAAGTAAACCAAATCAAAGAAACCTATGCTCCCAAATGAAAAGAGCCTAGTATTGATAACAAGCTTTCTTTTCCACTAACAGCCAGACCATTACCACTCCCAGGCTGATAATGCCAGTAAATTAAAACATCCAGCGACATTTAAGCAAGTGGAGACTTGACAGAAATTCCCATCAAGCCCTCCTTGCAAGGTTAAGAGAAGACCTTCAAAAGAAAAGGAATTTGATTGGTGATCCATTTCCCAGGTCGAGAGGGGCTTCATATTGTGCCCTAATGTATTGCATCATTATATCATTTATATGCTTCTGCTCCAGCATCAGTCATCACTAACGGCCCAGGCCTCCCTCATCCTTCACACAGCTCTCATCAGAACTGGCTGCTCTCAACATTTTTGTCCCTTTTTGACCAAGGTACTGGTTGCCATCTAAATTCATTATCATCAAAACATGACAGCTACAGAATTAGCTGCAGAAAAGGAAGATTAGATTCCCAAAAGCAGAATTCTGGTCCTTTCAGCGGGGAGCTGAGCAGTGCCGCTGCCAGATTGCAGAGGTCCTCACCTCTCAGGCTGTGCTGCTGGTTATGAGCAGCTGCTCTGAAGCTCCACCAGCGGAATTGGCTTGCAGCTACCTTTCCCTTTCAACCCAAAATGCTAGAAAACTTCTTTTTACTGTTCTCCATCTGCAAGCCTGTCACTGCTTTACTCTGCAGAAGAATAAATGCCTTGTGCTGCTACTAACACAGTCTTTGCAGGAGAGGGATAGAGGGGCTCAGAGAGGCCTCTGCTTCCTCCTTTCAGCACAGTGTACCTTTCCAGAAGTGCTTTTGAATCTTCCATGGGACATCCACCCTAAAGTTGCAAAAACAAACCCTCTTCTGCCTCTTCCAAGCCTCTCCCTGGTACAGGCTACAGTTTTATCACAAAAAGTCTACTGGAGTAGTCCAAAACTGAAAGGACATCCTAAATCCTCCCTTCAGTCTTGCTGCTCCATCCCAAAGGAGGACACAGCTATTCCTCAGCGATGTTTGCCAAGCGAAATGGGCTCTGTATTGCCAGTACCTGTCCCTGTGCTTCAATCCAAAGAGTAATGCCACCATTCCGGAGCAATTGACACAATCCGGAACGGGCGGTCATTATAAATCACAATGTCCTAATGAAGGATAAAAAGAAAAAGGAACATTTATGTGGCAGACATATTTCACAGCACATTTACACTGGCATTTTTTAAGAGCTGAAAAGGTATATGGATAGAGGGTGAGAAAGGAGAAGTGAAATAAAGAACTATGATATACTTGCAGGATGTCTGTTCTGAGCACAGACAAATTTCTGAAAACTTTTTAAAGGTCATAGTTGCTAGAATTTACACTGAAAACTTGAAGTCTTTTTCCCTTTACTTTGCTAATCTTAACGTGTCCTTCTCCTTCTTGATTTCATGCCATGCCAAAGCTACTTACTAACTTTCATAGGCTTGTTGTTACTATTCAAAGAGTATTATATTTATGATGCACTATAGTACGGTAATAATTAATAACAATTTACTTTGGAGTTTTCATTAGTGTGATCGCTGACATGAAATGCAGTGCAGAACAAAACAAAATAATAATATTAATAATATAAATACAAACAAGAGATGCAACTGTCTGTATAGTTCAAGGAAGTGGCCCCTATTTCAAGGAGAACTTGCTGGTTTTTAGCAGCATATAACCAGCATGAAAGGAAACCCCCTATGAGCATGTGAGTTTTGATTTCTGAAGAATTTTTATTGCCATGTAATTGTTTTAGTTCATTTCTCCTATGCCATTCTGAAGGCTTCATTGTCACTAGTACTCCAGATAAAGTCAGTAATTGAGATCCTTAATTTTTTAATCTGCCTGCTTGACCTTCATACCTTTAACCAACAGGGAACCTCCACGTCGGACATCATGATGACAGAGAAATGCCATACAGCACTTAATGCTCTTTTTTAGGCTTCAAACATCTTACTTTTCTTCTTTTTTTATATTTTTTTTCCTTTTTTTTTCCCACTAGGGATTGCTCACACTTCCAGCTAGTGAGGGATGAGTAGGTTAATGACAGGACCATAAAATAAAACTCCACTTAAAGTCAGAGTAAACGTAGCAGCAAGTACCAGGATCTCCTGAAAACCTAAATGAGTCTGCCAAAATGGTTACATATGTAGCAGGAACCGCAAGTAAATCCAAGTCTATGGTCCTAAAGAGTAAGCGTAATCACTATTTTATCTCCATTTAAGTGATACATTAGGACAGAAGGAACACCACTGCGTTCCTTGCTGCACAAACAGGTATTTAACAGTGGTAGCATTTTATGCAAACTACCTATTAAGCTACTAAGAAAGCGCCAAAAAACGTAGCAAAGTAATTAAATAATGGACAAGGCCTGAGGTTTATTATAAGCTTTCCAAACCATATAAGCAATGCCAAAAGATAGTATAAATTCAGTATTGTTTGAATGGACTCTTGAAGTCCTGTACTCTAATCTACTCTTTATTACTCATCCACAAAACATCTAGCAATTTTTATTACAAGTCCCATCCATTACAGTATTAAACTTAAATTCAATATACACTGCAAGGTCATGATCCTGCTGGTGATGAAAAGCAGTGTCTCGTAGAGCCTGCTTCATTTAAGCCTTAGATCTCTTGACCTACTAAAAAAAAATGAGCTGCACAAAAGGCACGCTCACATGTCAGAAGGAGTCGGCTCGGCATCCAAGTGGAAAGTTTACTTAGTATCTCCAAAAGCTTTAATTGCACGCCAGGCCCGATTTATAAAGCCCTTCTGATGTTCGTGTTCTGGAAGAAAACCCCTCTGGTTATCTGATGTCGAAGTTGAAATTAGTCCTTTGGATCAAATAACCACAACAAATAACAATTTAAGCCAACTGAGTGTGCATTTTACCTGCCGCTGGCTACAGTGACTCCATAATCTTTGGAATCACTTCCACTTTACTCAATATTTGCTAAGTTGTACGTTAGACTTTGCAGTACTGCACCAGCAAATGTAATAACGTGAATAATGCTGGTTTTCAAAAGGTAAATAGCATGTTCTGGTCTGAATATATACTAAGGATGAAGTCAGAGTGACATAGTCCAACATGTGACATTACTAAACTTTAGAGGACCTTATATTCTTAATATTTGGAAGCAGGTGCTTACACTAAAAAAAAAAACAAAACAAAACAATTCGTACACCATTTTCACATCTTTATCTCCTTTTTCTTGCTTCATTATTTTTCTTCCTCCTATCTTACTACCTTTTTAGCATCTGAAATTGAGTGATTGCTTCATCTCAGAAGCAGTGTGATACCTTAAATTGTTTACATTTTGATTCTGGAGCAAGCAGCCAGGATTTGTCAAACAAACAACATTAGAAATGTGTTCTTCCTGTGTTAGGTCAATTAATACTAATTGTAGCACTCCTGTTATCTCGCTGCCCTTGTCTCTTGCCACAAACTGTCCAGACAAGGACTTCCATGAGATAACAAACCCAGACCAGTTACACCACCCATCCAAAGGCAGAAAATTGCACAAAACCTGTCTACTTATTGCTTAGCAACAGCATAGTATTGCCTTAATATCCTGATTTGCCAAGGCAGTTCTTTTGCAGAACCATAAAATCATTTAGGTTGGAAAAGACCTCCAAGGTTGTCAAGTCCGACTGCCAACCCAGCACTGCCACGTCCACCACGGAAACATGTCCCCAGGTGCCACATCTGCTTTTAAACACCACCAGGAATGGACTCCATCATTCCACCAGCCTGTTCCAAAGCTTGCAAGCCCGTTCAGCGAAGTTTTTGATGGTGTCCCATCTAAACACACACCCAGAGCAACTTGAGGCCATCTCCTCTTACTCTGTAACTTGTTACCTGGGAGAAGAGACCATTCCCCACCAGCCTACACCTTTTTCAGGTAGTTGTAAAGAGCAATAAAGTCCCCTGCAAGCTTCCTTTTTTCCAGGCTCAGGAATGCACGAGGATAAATAAAAAAGGCTCTCTATGATAATTTTATTTTCTGTCTGCACATGAAGATTATATTTTCCTTTTTCCACCCAGAACTCTCCTCATGGAGGTATTGGATTGGTCTAATAAATATCTTTCTTCCATCTCCAAAACTCGTGAATTGGGAATCAGTTGTACCTTCATATTTAGGGACATATTTACTGTTAGCCACACAATTTTCTCCTGCCTGGTATGAAGAATTACTTTCAAGCCAGTTTTCTGTGGCAAAATACCTGCTTGTGAGTGGTTGTGGGAATGAGGTTTCCTAATCTGGCCTAATGAACTGACCTAGAATAGAGAAAAAAGAATTGGGCTTCTAGCAAGGATTCTGGGATTTGCAAACTATGCTGGGAATGCAAAGACACGGCGGCAAAAACACAGCCCCTGCTGACTACATTGCTCTCATTGTGAAAACAGTGGTAGAGGCCATCCCAGAAATTTAAACAGTGAGTGCAGGATAAAGAGTGGAAGACACATGTTATAAATGGAGACTAAAAATAAAAAAAAAATTCAAACACTTAGGGACTTCGTGTGACACTCCCATTGTTAGGGATGGGAGCTGAGCCAAAGTGGTTATACTTAAAGGGAAGAGACAGTTTGGAACAGTTAAATGGAAATATTTTGTACAAAACGTGTAATTAAATTGTGGAACACTCTTTCATTTTAAAATACTTTGCCTAACAGCTTAGGAGGATGTAAAAAATACTTAGATATTGCAGACACAGGGACACATGCAATATATCATATCCAATTACTCTAAAGGAGTGTATTACTCCCAATTTGTAGCACAGAAAAAACACATCTTCTGTTCAAGATACAGTGCTATCAACTAGTGGGGTAAATATTAAAAGTGCTCCCTAGAAGTACATGTCTAAAACTGGCAAAGCAAACAAGAAATTATGAAAAACAAACCCCATTTTTCACACTTCAAGGTATGGTGTAACACTGATCCTTATACGCAGAGCTGAGCCTCGTGTCCTCATTAAAAAGATGCATTTTCTACAGACAGACAAGGAAACTGAGTAAAGCACATACAAGTTAATTCACAGTTCATTGATGGAATTCTTGATCTACTGAGGGTCAAGTGATTAAATCATTGACCACCTAAGCCATTAATAAGCAAAGCCATGTCACTGGCAGATGGTTTACAGCTGAGGTGACATTACAGGAAGGAGCAGGTGGACAGGTGATGAGTACTGAATATGCTTTCTATCCACAGAAACAGGTGAGGGGAATAAAAATAACAAAAATCCCCAGGCAACAACTTACAACAATTATTTGGCAGCACAGAATGTTTTGAAGGGAGCAGAAAAACACAAAGTGTAGGAAGGCAGGAAAAGGTTGATTTCTCATTACAGAAAGAAGGCAAAACTTGCCCTTCTCTCATACCAGCAGGAGCTTAGTGACACCTCATTATTTTGGAAGTTGCTACTACAAACAGCTCTACCAAACATCGAGTGACTGAAGCACCTGCTTCCCCTTTTGCCTTTGTCTCTGCAAAAGCATCGAGCTTCGTAGTATTCTCTTTAGAGTTAGGTAGGCCTTTTTTTGTCTTGTCTCATACCAAAATATTCATTTTTGAGGGGAAAATCCCTCAAAATAGCATATATGAAAGAATAATAGCACTGGCAACCATCAAACTGCAGTAATACAAACATTCACTGAGTAAAAACAGTAGGTCTGTCTCAGGAATTAGAGCTGTTAACGTTGCTCTGCAAAGACATCAAAGCTGTTAATTTAATGGCTACTTCAAATTCTGATGGGTCTTGTTCTCAAACTTTCATTACATTTCACAAAGGAAATTGAAATTATTCTTCTTTTCACTCAGCACATGATACTTTACAAGAATAAAGAGTAAAATTAAAGTAATCTTCGAAGAGATTTCAGATACAAATCTCTGAACACACCCAGTGTCCTGTCAAGAATGTGCAGCAGACCATAGGAGAACACAGATCATCGGTGACAACAGTGTAAATTTTACCTCTCTCTGCTGAAAGACATAACATTGGCTGTAAAAATGAATCATTAAGATCCCCCCAGAACCTCAAGAGCAAGAAGAAGATTTGAAATGTGGGAAAGAAAAGCCAGTCTTATTACTCGAGTTGTTCTTCTTACTTGCTAGAACCTTTTTTTTTAAATTATCTACAACTAAACTATCTTTACAACTAAACTTGATATGATTCTGAGAGGTAGGAGCAAACTCAGCACTGTTCTATTTTCTGTGGCCAGAAACTGTGGAAAAAGTTCCTAGATGAGAGTAGGTTGCTTGCACATCAAGTCGGGAATAATCCACACTCACTCTGCACTCACAAAGTACTCCTACATTAGTGGCTAATCTAATCCCAACAGATGCATGAAAACTCTCCTACTATGAGTGAACTCTGATTTCAGTTTTAAAAAAATCTACTTACTGTTGTACCATGCCTTTTATTTATAGCTACCAAGATTTAAAATCACCTGGAATTACCTTAGGTGGCTATGGCACTTCCAGCTGTAGTTCACATGCAACAAATATTATTTCCTGATTTAAGACAGGGGGAGAGCCCAATGTACAACCCACTTTACTTTGGTTTTTGAATAAAAATAAACAGTTGAGAAGACATAGCATTTCCTTGAAGGCTCTTGTGTATTTAGAAAGCAACCCATGTCTCCATACCGAAAATATTCATTAGATTGTGCTAAGAAAAAAAGTGGGAAAATAATGGGCTTTACAAAGGGCAGATTTTGGAGAAATGAGTATGAGAATTGATGTGAATTAAATGAAGTCCAGAAAATCGAGTGTAGTTAAGGAAGGATATTACTGGCTATGCTTGTTCCAATAAAACATTTACAGAATGTGTCACAAATGGGAACTGGAGCTGGTGTGCAGAAGCAAAGGATGGGGAAAACAGTATCAAGGATGAAATGATGGCGTTAAAAGGTAGAACGCATCCAGAATACAGGAGGATTATGTAAATTATAACAAGAGCCTGAGGCAATCGAAAATACTTGAGAAAGCCAAACTGAAAAGTGAGCATCAAATAGTGCAAAGCATCTCAACTAATACCAAAAGATATTTTAAGCATAATTATACACCCAGCAACTGACAGGCAAGAAAGGTGATGGAGTATAAAGGAGCAGGAATGCTATACAGCAATTATTCCTGTACCTATCTCTAAAACTGAAGAGGGCAGACAGTTGCCTAAGACTCAACACATGGAAATGGTGGTGAGGAATTAAAAGAAAAAGGTGGTGATACCCAAACTGTCAATTAACGGGATTGTTGTTCTTAAAAGCCATAGGAGACCAGAGATGAACAATGCTCATTTAAAAGTACTACATGAAGTAAGCACAGAAATTGAAGAAGGTGTAATGAAAATTTATATTTAGTACCATCATTTCAGGAGACTGGCATGGGGCCAAGCAGACACACAGCAAGAAATTACCAGTCAGTTCATTTCCCATTAGTTGTCGAGCAAGTCTTAGACAACCATTAAAAGGATCACACCGGGGCCGGGGAGGAGGGGAACATGAAAATTCAGAGCATAATCAAGGACAGCTAATATTGTTTCAGGTCATACCTCAGTAACTCAGGTTTCATTGAGCCTGTTACTGCCTAGCCTGGCAAAGGGGTGCAGTAAATGTCAAAGATGTTGGTTATTTAGATTGTCAGAAAACATTTGACAAAGCTCCACCTCGAGGAGGAACTTACCAGTGTTATAAACCAACAGACAATAAGCTCTAATGTGTCAGCAAGTCCTAAAATGTTGTTATTAAGCATGCAGTGCCACTGCAGAGTTCAAGGTGTTAGAAACCAATGTAAAAGCAGGCAAAGAAAAATCAACACTGTCCCAGGTGTGACTAAAGGAAAGGTTACAGATCAGATATGCTTCACAGGAGTGAAGGGCTCTTCTGAAGTCACCCTCCAGGGGAATTTAGATCCAGGGTAATTAGAGCTGCATCATCTTGACAAGTGGATCCAATTAGTTACAACTAGGATGCAGAGGTGAAAAGAGGACACTGGGGATCACAGTGGTCCTGGAGGGAAGTAATTTGGGTTGTTTTCCACTGGACTTGCATTACCCACAAGAATGCAGACCTGCCCTTTTCACATGGATAGAGACACATCTGGACATTCTTCCAGCAGCTGCCATGGGCACACAAAGCTCTTGCCTTGCAGGAAGGTGTGGACAGGTGCCCTTCTTGATAATGGAATAATGGATTTTGCCTGTTCTGCAGGACAAACCCATTTTTAGGCTGCAGTTAAAGAGGACTGTTTGTACCTTTGAGTGCTGCTGACACCTGTTGGCTCCCTACCCCCTATGTGCTGTATTGTTGCAGGCATCCAGAAACGGATTTCAAACACTTACCTAGGAAAACCTATTTTTCTTCATTACAAAAGGCCTTTATACATGACTATCTGCACGATCACAACGATTAAATATGTTTAAATCCCTTTCCTGAGTTTATCAAAGCCCTGGAAAGGCAAATCTTGCAGGAGCACATTGAGGTGCCTCCTTCCTCGCACAGAAGCCTCTCCTGGGGCTGTGAGCAGTGGCATTTTAGCTGTGCTCTCGCTTGTCTCATCAGGGGCAGCTTAAAAGGCAGCATGCTTTATTCCTCATTCCCGCACACGGTCCCTGTGGCTGCAGCTGGGAAGCTGTGGGGCGAGGGACCACGGGCGCCGGCACGTGAGTCGCTGCGCTCTGCAGAAGGGATGGCAGCACAGCAGCAAAACAAACACAAAAACGGGGGGCAGAGATAAAACCACACGTCCCTCCCCGAGCCCTCCCCGCGGTGAGAGCTGGCTGTGTGTGACAGGCCTCCTGGCACTCCTGGCCTCCCTGCCCTCTTGCTCAAACCCTGCGCAGGGCCACTGGGCCCAGCTGAGCTGCCTGGCAGGGCTGCAGGGAGCAGAGGGAGGGAGGGATTGGCAGTGGGCATGAGGCAGCCCGTGGGAAGGAGAGGGGAAGGAGGGAGACACGCTGAGCTGGAGACAGCTGGGAGATCCCGTGCCTTCAAGGGATGGGGAGCAAAGGAGATGGGGGGCTAAAGCAAGGGAGCTGACAAAGAGAACTCCCTCCAGAAAATATTAATGAAAAACGAGAGGGGGAAAGAAAAGAAATAAAGCCTTGGCTTCAGCATCACTATGCATCTGCTTAAAACTTGTGCTGGATCCTCAGTTCATGCCAGAGAAACTGCAGTGTTCCTTTTTCATCATGCAGGAGGGTGAGAGATTATTTCAGCTAATCCTTTGGTCTGTGGTCACCTGCACACAACAGTTTCTGCTGCTCTGGGGCAAGGACTCTGAGTAAAACAGGAGGTTTCCATAGGTGTAGATTATAGTGGCTATCTAGGAGTTAATATTTCTATTAACTGAGCTGTGTACGTGATCCTTACATGTATGGAAAATGACCAGAGGTGACCACAGTCACACTGGAATATTGGGAAAATTACTCTGTTTGGAAGGACAGAACTGGGGACAGTGGACAGCTATCACCCAAACAGCTGAGAAACTGTCCTTGTGGAAAGAATTGCAAAATATATACCAAAAAAAAATGAGGAACAAGGAGTTAACTTTGAAGGAAATTTTGAATACAAAGGTGGGAGATGAAAGTAAGACACAAAAGTGTTTAATGCAGCTAGGATGGCCAGATCCTCAGCTGGGCTTAGTTTATCTAATTCCTTTGATTTCCACTAAGTAAAGCCATTTACAGAAGCTCAGCCCCTTGCTTCATCACTTTAGGTTATACCCTGATTTGATGAGAGGTTTTCCTAAACTTGGCTCAACTGCTAAGAAACAGGGATGTGGAATTCGTAATGAATCAGGTCTGCATTCTGTGTTAAGGTCTTCTGATTTTTTTTTTATTATTATTTTATTTTTCCTGAAAGGGCAAGGGAATAACTCAAATCCCATGACAGGTTTATTGCAGAAAGAAATGGTAGTATTTGCATCATAAAATTTTTTTTCTTGGAACGCGATAAAGTACTATAGAAGACTACTTAAGTCATTTCTTTGGCTGAATTAAGTAGAGAAAAAGAGCATGTTGATTTATACATAGGCAGGTTTTTTTTCCATTTTATTTAGAATAAAGCCAAGTGGAAAGGGAAACTAATAAAAGAGTTTTAAAACAAAACAGCCCCCCTCCCACAGCACTTCACAAATTCCAAGATTTGCTTTTCCAGGATATACTCTTTTATCACCAAAGTGCTGTGTAATGGATTGCAGTAATAAAATTATTGCACTGGAATGATCTGGTTTATATAAGAATTCTTAAGCTTTTCTTTGCCTTTACAAAGAATATATGAAAGCAAATTAGGAATTAGCTGCTAGGTTTAAAACAGTTGAGTGTGTTAAGAAAAATGCAGATGTGTAATCCTGCAAATGTATGATAATTTAACATAAATAATTCTTGAATTAATTAAAGGATTTGCAGGTTTGTCTTATGTTCTTTTTGCTGGCTTTTCTTTTTGAAAGCATGACGCAGAACAATCATCCTACACATCCTGGCACACGGAGCCTTAGGGGTGGGATTGAGTGCACACAGCTATTTATAGGCAAAATTTCATATGTCTTGGACTTCCTCAAGTCCCCAAATCTAACACATTTTTTTACTTAAGTAGCCTACAGCTCTACAGTCTGATCATCCTCCTTAGAGCCACGTGTTGGATAAATCAGAAAAAATCTATTCATTTACACAGGTCTTTAACTGGCCTGAGATGATCTTAAGAAAGGAGGGGCATGTCTCTTCTCACTTTGAGCAGAACGTATGGATTCTGAAGTACTGTTAGTCCTTGCCAAGCTGTGTGTGTGTCAGAGGGGAAGGCAGAAGAGAAGATGGATATTTTTTAATGTTCATAAGATCTGGATGTAATTTTTGACTGTAGGACAAAAGCAGTGCCTCATTCAGCAGGATGACAAAAGGTTATTTGGCACCTGGCATAACATACACTTCTTGCAAGAACCTGGCATGAACACCAAAGTGATAATGAGTAAAATGTCAACGTCTGTGCAATAAAATCATTGATGCTGAATGTTAAACAATCATAAACAGAATACTAAACCTTCTAAGAACATTATGCCTCTTCTGTGAACAGCCAAAAATTAGTCAAACCTAAGCTGACATCTTCTCTGATATTAAGAAAATAAACAAACCTAATGTCCCAAGACCTTTCCCATTACCTTTAGTGTCCTAGGACATCAGGTAAACTGCAGGAAACACACACTGCCACTTGTTAATGAATCACAAGAGATAAAATGACATCAGTCCAGTTAATGGATACTGCTCCTTGCCAAATCTATGGCTTTAAATTTAATTATAGTTGAGCTTCATCAATCATACAGCAAAAGAACATGGTGATGAAGACTTGAACTCCAAGATCAGCCCTTCATCAACAGGAATTTGCCTCATCCTCATCTAATACACTTGCCTGCAGAAACCACTGGGGAGCGAAAAGGGAGCTGTGATCTGTGAAGCTCCATGATTAATAGCCACATTAGGAGAATTCAGCTCTTGCCCTATATCTATAGCTCCTCACCACAAATACAGATTAAAACACAATGTTTGGGCTCCAACCCAAGAGTTCTCTGATTTTACAATCACTTTACTGCTACTAAACCGTGTCTCTGTGGGACAGTCACTTTTGCCTAGGTTTCCCCATCCTTAGAAAAAGTGACTGGTATGGTTCGAGATCTTTCACTGGATTGCAACAATTACCCTTTACAGGTTTGGTAGACTGAGGGTTTCTGAGATTAATGGAAGAGGTTCCATTCCCATCATTAGTCTGCATTAGCTTTTCATAAGGAAAATCTCCTGATTGTGAAACATTCTTATTTCTATGTAAAATTCACTGGGAGAAACGTTGGAGTTTTTCCTCCTCCCTTGCTTTACGTAATTGTATGAGAGGAAAAGAAATAGAATTTTAAAAAATAAAGTTTAATAATTGCTGAATGTTCTGATATATACACACAAAATACCTCCCAGCAATTTACTGAGTCCGAAATAAGATCATGGGGAGGACAGGTTGTCCTTAGACTGAGGAATTAAACACTACTCTTCCTGGAAATCTCTTCTCTGATTCAAAAGTGGTCCTGACAACCACGGTCCTCAAACCTCTCTGAGCATTTCAAGATGGAAAATGTTCTTCATGGAACCCCAAGCTCTCTCTCCTCCCCACTCAACACCCACTGAGGTTCCTATTCCTGCTTCTATCCCCAAATGCACAGAGAGAAAAGAAACAATCTGCAAGTTTTGTTTGCAGTAACTGCGTGTATCCACAGAAATCTACATCTTGCCTACATGCAGGCAAAGCAAAAGCACAACCCTGTTAAATACTCAGCCAACATTTCTACTGACCACAGGTACTTGCTCAAAAAGCATGGGGTTCGCTGCAGGAACTCAGCCGCTCTCAGAAAAATGTTTATCTGCTTAGCAGTAGGTTTCTTGATATTACTCCTCTTCTTGTGTGTAATTAAAAGCACATTGTCTTGATTTTTAATAATTACATTATAAGCTGAGAAGTGTCCACTTCCCCACACTTCGACCGCAGGGAAAAAATTAGTGAGAAGAGTGTTTTTGTTTTCAAAAGATATCTGTATTAAACCAGCACGTAACAACAACAAAAATGTGCTCTTTCAAAAAGGCACTTGCTAGGTCATTATGCATTTCTGAAGAAACAGCCAACAACTGGGAGCTAAAAAAGTTTAAACAAGAAGAACTTGTGGATGTCACTTTTGCAAAACTTGGTACCAAAGCAAGTGTGTTGTATCTACGCTAATTAGTACCTAACAGGAATACCATAAATTCAAAAGCATTAATTAATCCTCATTATTTTCCCTGAAAAATAAGAGATATTAGTTCCTTTACAGTGAGAGAAACTAAGATTTAAAAGCTATGCTAAGACTGACTCATGATAGACAGGTCTGAGGAGGTCAAAGCATGCTGGATTCCCAGACCATCTCCTGTAACTCCCAGTTTCCAGCAAATAAATGACCATGGATCAGCTGCCTCCAAATCTCACACTGTACTAAACGAGGGATCAACATTTGTCAGCTGGGCTAATGGGATAATAATGGGCTGCCTGACCCCATTTTGCAGGAATATTACCAAAATCTCCATCCTTCCCCTCTGCCAAGACACGGGGTTACGCAGAGCCCTACCCTCAGCGTATGCTTGTGTCCAAATAATCTGAACCAGAGGCAAATTTGGGTTGAGAGCAGACATAGTCAGGGATCAATAACCAGGTATCCAAAATCACGGGTTCAAAAAACCCCAAAACAGTACCACAGAAAATTCAGTGTTAGGATTCAGAGTGACCACACTTCGCTGTGCTGAATGCACAGTGATGAGCAAGGATAGATCAAACCTCAGGTAACTCTTTTATGCAGCCTTATTATGTTTAGAGCAGACAGGGCACACTGAAATTTATTCAAAAAAATATTGTTTTAATCACTAAACCACGTCTGTCTCTGGAATACCGACACGTTCAAGAGAGGGGGAAGAAAACCAACAAGCATAATGTAAGCTGAACAAGATCAAAAGAAAGCAAGAGTGCAATTAATTTCATCCATTTTTAGAAGTAATTGTCTTTGCACCTTACCCAAAATTTAATGAGCATTACTTCTCCAGCATGGAAAAAAGCTTTGTTCTTTTGACTTAATTGATTTGTAAACGCAGTAGGAGAAGTGTATCTGAAGTTCAGTAACCTCGATAGTTGAAAGAAATGAAGCATTCAAGGGGTGTAGTGCAAAAGACTGCTGCAAACCCTGGAAATGTAACTATGGAATTGATTTCCTGCTCACTGAAACTCATAGGCAGTATGTGTGTGTTTCACAATTTCAGTTGTGCTCCCTAAACAACCTCTTTTTATAATTATTATTCAAAATGTTGTTTATTCCCTCCTTGTTGCAGAGCTCTTCATTTCCCAGAACTTCATAGCATATAGCGGTTTCCAGTGACAGAAAATCAGTGAGGACTGAATGGCTGGCAAAACACATTTCCCACAGAAAGAGAAACTAGCAGGTTTTGGGTGACAGAAAATGAAGACTGGCCAGAATTGTATATATTGCATCATAGAGGATTGGTTTGAATGTGGTCAAAGGATTATGGGTTCAAAAGACCAGAAACACAGAGCCAAGGCAGCGAAGGAAGGAAAGGCAACGCTGTGTCTGCTGTCTAAGATGAAGAAAATTATTTTCATTTAATATCTTAAGGCTGGAAGAAGCCAGGTTTACATTTCATTTTTGCCCCTTAAGGGAAGATTTAGCACCGTATTGTTCAGCATGTAAATTCTAGTTACAGCCTAATGGGATTCCTACAAAATATTCTATTAATGCTAAAGGCTCTGTTCTAAGATTGTACTTACATATGTTGCTTATCTTTTTCTCATCAGGGCTCTTTTGTGCTCCTGGATGAGTTTCTCAGCTGGATCATTGTAAAGTACACAAATTATGGGATTGCTTACCTGCACTTCTAGGAGATTAACTCACACGCTCTACCACCACCCACCTGGAACACGAAACACCTTTGTGAGCCAGCGTACAAATCCACTTAATCAGTGACCCACATGTGAAATGCAGACATGGTGTCACATATAATACTGGTATAAATATCCCCTCCTTGCCTTTCCACTAAATTCTGCAACATCAAAGCCAGCTGATCTCTTGGAACAGTTTATAGGAGGCCAGGGAATAGCACAACCACCTCATCTCTGCAGAGCTTTCAGCCTGGAGAGGTGGTGTGATATGAGACTTCAAAATGAGCCTCGTGTCCCTGGAGGGAAGTTTGCATTACAACATGCAATGCTTCATTACCACGTGTATCACTGTAATGAGGAGGTACTTACATTACTAAACTTGCATTATACAGAATTATATATGCACCACGCAGATGTGAATTGGAGGATTGCACTGCAGAGTTTAGGTATTATTTCCTTTTCCAGTTCACTTTTACCACTATTTGTACCTCAAGCAGAATTGAAAATCAATTTTGAATCAATGCTACTTAATTTAGGCTACAAGCAGCTCTGTTTTAAAAGTTATCACATCTAAATTTCTACATGATACTATGATTAGCAATGCTAAAATATAATGTTAAAATATAAATGTCTGATAACCTATTAAAATCCTTTAAATGTTCACTTAAAACTAGACTGAACCAGTAGTGCCTCACAAATCTTAATGAGCTGAAGAATATCTTCTCATTCAGATTAATTCCTTGAATGTTGGAGAAATGGCTATGAGCTGAAAAGCCAGCAGGCTTCCTCTTTCAGTCCATGACAAGAAACCAGGAGGAAAAATATGTCATCTATTAATTCTAAAATTTGGAAGAAGTGGTTCCAGAATATCAAGCAGTTAGGTAGAGTTCCCGCTGTACTCGTGAGGTGTTCAGCCTTTGCACAATTCATTTTCTACCTCTTTAATCTAATTTGGCTCTTCTGACAACTCTGCTACGCATGCATGGCCATTTTCTGATACCAGAATAACATGGAAATTCTGTCAAATGATGACCAAAAAAACCCTAATTACCATCAAAAATGATGGGAATTTCCTTTTTTTGCTAATAGGTACGTAACCCAAAATAAATTTGGGAAAGTCTTACTTTTATTGATTCTTAATGCATCTCAGCACTCTTAGGACAGTTTTATGCAACTAATTAAAATTATATTTTATATGTTATCATCAAAACTAAATTTCTACTCTCACATGGCATGACAGAATTAGAGCAAGAAGTTAATCTACTGAATTAAGTTACATTATTCATAATTTTTAACACCCTAAAACTAAAATAGTATAAATCGTGTAAGACTGTAAAATTAATATTGCGACTAATTGTACGTTAAGTCACATACAAATAGATGAGTATGAGCATGTGGTATGTATTTCTGCTTAAGCAAAACAAACTCCATATTTAACAAAAGATATGTGTTTTGAAAACCACTTTTTTTGTTGTTCTGATTATTAGCAAGTCTTTCTGTAAAAAAAAAGAACTAAATATTTACAGCTGAATATTTTTTTGCTTATTTTCAACTTGATATTTTCAACTTAAACCCAGGGGTTTAAATCACTTTCATTTGCCAACCAGTGGAAAATCTACCCATAGTTTCATCTCTGGGACACGGCACGGACCATAATTTTTCTGTCAGGAAGGTAAATCTGAAGGCGTCTCTTTGAAAATGGGTATTTGGAACACGATTAAAGTACATAAATACTGGCTAATCCTGTCGTTTTCACAAGATGTACTTCTTGTTCCCAAAAGAGGTGTTCCTGGCTCTTTCCAAGCTCTGTGACCTGTGTCAAAGGGAGCTCCAGCTCTGCCAGTTCATTACGGGATTCACGGGGCGGGTGTGGGATCTCACTTTGCTGCTGCTGAACTGCGATGCCTTTTGGACGCCCCTTTTTCCTGAGCCATTGGCCAAATGGACTCCTTTGACATTGGTCTCTTCCAAAATGGAAACTGCTGGAGAAATGTGCAGGAATTTGGTGCCAAGACATTGCTTGGAGCCCTGGCAAGGCTGGGGGTGAAGCCTCCCTAAAGCCGCTCACGTTCACCTCCGCAGGTCTGGGAGGAGAAAGCACCAGCCACATGTTCCTGCTTGGAAGGGGGGAAAAAACCCCCGTCCCGAACACCAAGCCACATAAATCCTTCATGCAGTCATTTTATCTGTGCATCTGCAATCTCGTCTCACAGCCAGCCCGTTTAATCAACAGATTTTTGTTCTGTCCTCCCCATTCATCGGAGGAGCATTGGCGTGTTGGCTCAGCACTTGCACGTCCTGGCTGGT
Source organism: Machaerirhynchus nigripectus (assembly GCA_013397975.1). NCBI lineage: Eukaryota > Metazoa > Chordata > Aves > Passeriformes > Dicruridae > Machaerirhynchus > Machaerirhynchus nigripectus. The sequence goes on along the minus strand of VZRQ01002421.1, from coordinate 242,934 downwards.
TAAAGGGAAGCAGTTCTGGCGTGTTAGCCCCAAACCTACTGCATTTTCACAGCCCCAGGGATGCCCTGTGCACAGAGCTACGGGGCTAAAAATATTTAAAACTTAATAAATGAGCAAATTTTCCAAATGAAGAAAAGTGGCCATTGGTTTCCCTAACACAGCGCAGGAGGCACACTGGCAAGAGAAATTGGTGGAAATAAAGAAAAAAGTAAGTTCTAGAACACAACTATTTCCCCAAGTATTTAGTACTCATTTACCCTAAAATCAAAGCTAATTAATATATTCTCTCTAGATATACTTATTTTTCAGTTAGGTTTGATTTTTTTTGGCAAAACTCTGCCTCACTGCAACTTTTACTGTGCTCCATGTGCTCAATACAGATTAAAAAATTGCTGCCTTCTGTATTTTAAAGATATAAGAAAACTGTATATCAGAAAAAAAATCCACCTAACAGTGAGGTCTAATATGCTGTGAAATAATCTTCCAAGGAAATGGCAGACTTAAAATGAAACTGGAAAAAGCATAAGTAGCATAAAACAGAGGGATGGTCCTGAAAGAGATATACAAGATGAATTAGGTCATCTTTTTTATCTCTATATTCAAGTAAAATATCAGTGAGAATATAAAATCCAATAATTCTGCACACAAATGTCATGTCATATGCAATATAATGCTTTAATCCTATTATGTCTAAAATTTAATTGCAGTTTTTCAGAGAAATTGAGGGAGGAAGAGCCCTTGGTGTACATACAGATTAGATCCAGTCTCCACTCAAACAAAGCAAATAAATAGGCCATTCAGGTCTCAGTTTAACAACCCACATTAAAAGATAGGCATGTTTTCATTTGGAAACTGCAAAAAGTGATTCTGGCTTTTTAAATGCAAAAAAGACATCCCCTATCACTGCAGATGAAATAAAATAACAGATGAAATTAATACTTGGGAAATAGCAGGTTTGATTTCTCTTTCTCTGCAAGGCAATTTTCATTTCATACATATCCAATTAATATGCTCCATTTCCAATATGTGGATAAGTTGTTCTTCTGTAGCTGAAATTTTCTTTCAGCTGTACTTTTACTAAAGAAAAGAAAATTCCAGTAAACATGGGGGCACATTGGCACTGATAAAAATTGCCATCATTCCATTCGCATCATCGCAGTTATAATGGAATAGAGCAGCTGAGGATGAGCTTCATAAACTTGTGTTCAGAACCCAGCAGAAGGAAAAGGAGCAGTTCCCACATTTGTCTGCTTTTTCTACATGAACGTGAAACTTCAGCTCAGGAACTGTCGGCAGCTTTGAGTTCACAATGTTTCTGGTCTGAAGGATCCACGCTGATTTTTAAGCAGTACTGAAATAAGCAAGGTGTGCAATAAAACTGGACAATTTTGCTTCCTCATGCCTATAATTGTGATTTTTTTTTTCTGTGCAGGGAAGGTGGCAGAATGCTCCACAGCACCAGCATGGCTGCAGCACCCACACACAGGTATCTATGTGCATCTCAGGGCCTGGCCAGTGTCAAGCACCCTTACTCCAGAAATTTTAAATATTTCCATGTGAAATCTTTGCTTATTTGGGCACCCCAGAAAGACACAAGGATGAAGGGAAGCCAGTTCTCAAGTGCTGCAAGGCAGCTCAAGTTTTCCATTGAGATTTTTGTGACATGTCTGGTTCACTGACATAACAAATGCTAAGGCGCCATATAGAGCATAACTGGGCTTACAAGGGAAAAAACCAGACAGGTTCATATCAGCTTTCTCTTCAGTGACCTCTTCCACTTTTCATATTTCTTGTGCTCCTCTGAGACCAATCCATCTCCCTTTTTGGCAAGCTGTGTCAATTTTTAAACGGTTTTCTTTACTCTTCCACACCCACAGTCTGCCCATCCACAGAAAACAAGACATTTTCCCTGTGGTAAAACATTTATATCCCAACTCCAGGGATATAAATGCTCACAATATAATGATATAATTATATGAATAGCAAACCCGACTTCTACCATATCTTTCTCTTTACTTTCTTACCAGACAGATAATAGATTTATGCCACAGAACACACAACATAGATCTCAGAAGTTTAAAAATAACTTTGGTTAATATTTAATAAGAATAATTTGGTATAAGAACAGCCTAATAAATGCTCACTCTGCAAGCACTGCTATGGGATACATTTTTTTTTAAGGTAGAGAACATGCCAATCTCCTTTGCTTCAGGTGATAACAGAAGGTAACAGTGGAACTGGAATCTGATGGTGACCTGAACACTTCCATAAAAAGGTTTGTGCCCAAAACCTACATCTCTTTGGTTATTTCAGCCAGAAAACAGCATTTGTCAGAATCTCAGAGCAGAGTCGTTCAAATATGACAGCACTGCTTTTCAAGAAGATTGCAACAGGTAAAAACATTATTTATTGGACTATTGAAAATTATTTAACTCCAATATGATAGAAATAGCCCTCTGAAGGACCAGCAAGATTATCATGTTAAATCAGCTATGATATATCAAATTTACGTATTCAGAAATCAGAAGTAAATAGAGATGGTTATTCAAATAAGACATGTATGGCTAAGGCTGTTTCCTAACAATTACAATTGCCTAAGATTTCTGTTTAGAGAGAGAAACCAAGACCTGTTGATGCTCCCCTTTGGAAGGGAGCAACAATCTGAAATTCAATTTGAAACTCAATTGTGAACAGACCTGGAATGTCTATCTTTATTTAGAAGTACTGTGGCACAGAGAACCCAGTGCATGCTGAAGTTGGATGATTTGTTTCAAGATTCACTTTATCTTCTATTTAGAGCACAGAAAAGCTGGAATGATCTGTTGGTACAGCAGACAACAATTTGCAACCCATCAGCAGGGTAGAGTCCTGGTTTAAAACGAATTAAAAGCTCCCTCTTGAAAGCTGAACGCCACGAAATATAATTTTCATGGTATGTGCATGCATTAGATTGCTCCAATTAAACTTGTAAAAAAGAAAAAGAAAAAGCTGTTTAAAAAACTGTTTCAGGTACTCCAGCTATTATTCATGAAAATGCAGTGCTTCCCAGCACTGTGGCTTATCAAGTATAAACTAGAATCCTACATTTTAAATGAAATGATCTGTAAAAGTTGCTATCTTTGTGAACATGAGATATTAAATAATTTCAGAGAGGAATGTGTGAATCAATTAGATTCAGCAAAATAGGTTCTGGGTATGTGAATACCACGGATGCACCGAGACACCGTGTCAGAGAACAGTGCTGACTCCAACATTTTTCTAAACAAAGCACTCAACATCCCTGCTAGGAGATATATAACTTCATTTTTACCTAAATGCCACAAACCCAAGGATATTTAGATTAATTAGCTACGCTGCCTACAAACATACCTCTTAAGAAAAAATTATTTGTCCAAACCAGTATTTTTGAAACTGAGTTTAAGATAAAATTGTTTCCTACACGTTTTCCCAAAGGAAAGCTTAGCTATCATAAATTATTATATTGTTAAAGGGGTCTCAAATAAAACCAAATTATAATATCTCATGCTGCTCATCCTTTGGCTTCTATCCCAGTAGAGGGTCATGGCTCTGTACGGAAAACACAGTGGGGTAATAAAACTGCCTGGAGATAGTAAAATGCTTATTGTACAGCAAGCAACGATGTAGGACTTCTCCTTAAATAAAAAAAATAATCACTTGAATTTACTGGTGGAAGGTTCCAGGGATTAAGTGCTCGCTACGATGAATAGCACACAGGTATCAAAGGCAACACTGTTAAAACTATTATCACAGTTCATACTAAGTGATCTGGTTATAATTATAAGGTTGCTCTGACTCTCGGAAGAAAAACACCTCAAAGTCATGTCATGGCTGTGTATAAATCACATACATTTGTTCAGATTTAAAAAAAAGAGAACTAATAGTTTTAACTGAATATATGAAATAGACTTATGTGTGGCGAAGTTTTGGGAGCTGGTCCCAGGTGTTTATAATTTTTATTCTTTTTAATACTCATTATACTATGTTCATGTATATTAGATAGTGGAACACTATAATTAGCAGATAAAAAATACTCAAATACAGAGCATGGACAGTGTAGTCAAGTACTGTTGATGAAGCAGTATTACCTGTGGTTAAAAATGGATGTATTCTAGTCCAGCATCAAAAGATTAGGCCAAAAATCTCACTCCACCAGAAGCAGGGCCACTACCTTTGCCCTGCTGCCTGCAAAGAGCTGTAACGTGGAGAAATGACCTCCCACTGCCAGAAACCTGCCCCACTCTTCCTGTGGCTTTCAAGGTCTGTGATATTGGGTCAGGACTTCAGTGTAAGGTGAAACGTGGTTCACAAAGAGAAGCAAAGGGCTGCTCCATAACTAGGGCAGCCATTCCAGTGCAGACTGCTCGTCCTCCCCAGCTCGAGGGTATCATCCTTTTCCAAATGAGATCCCTGCTCTATTGAGCACTCATAAAAGAAGGAGATATATACATGTATTATCTGTGGTGACACAAATCCATTATGAATAAGTATAAGGTACATTCACTCACAATCTGTTTATGGTGTTAGGGAAGAGAAACAGTGAGGAAGCAGCAGCCCACCCTTCCTTAGGGAAATCTCCTAGACAATAAACCTATTACTAATATTTTTTTAATTTGGTGGGGCTTTGTGAGCAGATATGTATCCTTAAGTCCTGCTTGTGCTGAAGTTTCACTGACACAGTAATGGCATTATGTTGGTAAGCAGCATAATTAAATGCTCTAAAAGCAATTAACTAAAGTGCACGCCAGTACCACGCTGCTAGACATGGACACAAGGTCAGCCTTCCCGAGATTTTTATTCCCCATTCCATGGTGAAATAGCACTCAGCACCACAGCTCCTAAAGTCCATTCCCCTGATCCTTTCCATCCGCCCCTGAGCTGCCTGAGGTTTGTCCGTGGGCCTCTGCCTGTGCTTCAGCTCAGCCAAGGACAGCGAGGGCTCCCCAGTGTCTTCAAACCGGGAACTCATAGTTCCTTGCACTTTCCCCGTGTCAGTGCTCGTTAGTTAATGGTATACCACAGCAGACACGGTTCAGATCCAGGACAGCCAACCCTCCCAGGAGCAGAGACTGCTTCAGAAGAGGCAAACTGCACTAACAGGGAGAGGAGGAAGAAAAGAGGAACAGAAACAAGGCTTGCACAGGTTCAGAACAAATGAGGGAAGATCTCTCCCCACTTTAGCAAGGGAAAGGAAGCTGCACTCCCTTACAGGCTCCCTTTAATTAAACCATGAAACATGCTCATTATCCTGAGCACATACTCTCACAAATTACCAGCTCTGTATACAAGGTATCTTACTGCCATGGAACCCATCAGATTGGACACTGGAACCCATCAGATTGGCCACTGGGCTAGATTTGATTTGGGAAAAGTAACAGGGGAGGGAAAGGCTTCAAATTGTTTTAATTGTCTGATGTAATCTGCAAGATGAATTTTCAGATAATATGTATATATCAATATTGCTTTCACACAGAGAAAAGGGTTTGATATGAAAGGCGCTTGCTTCACGTGGCATTTTAGGGGGCTGTTATCTTCTGACATTTAATATTTGCTTCTTAATGGCTGCTGTGATAATCAAACAAAACTGACAGGCCAAGTAACTTGTCCAAACAATATCAGAACAGATCCTCTGCTTTCTAAACTCATAGGAGCAGTTCTGCTGGAGGCAATCATTTGTCATGATGGAAAGAATTAACTGTGACCAATTAACTGTTCATCATTAAAATTATGTGAAACCAATATCAAAATAACAGCTTATCTGATGATCCTGAATGCTACAGTTCCAAACTCGAGAACAAGAGTAGTCCCTGAGACTGGCAAAAGATGTTCTCAGCCCTTGAGGGATTTAGTGAGGGTTAGTGTACATGATGCTGACAAGTTAGAAAGACAGAGCAGCAAGAGAGGAAAGCTTGGATTTCAGCAAGTGTCGCCCATGACCAAAAATTAAAATAAGCATCCTGTGACCTCACTATAGCCACCTCAGGGAAGTTACAAAAATCCTGCTGTCATAGTATATACAATATTTTGCTGTACAGAAAATAGCTTTTATATCTTCAAAGCAATTCAAAATCCTTAATTGTGGCTCACCAACAAATATTAGATGGATGAAAATGCCTTTTTGGAAAGAAAAAAGAAAAAAAAGAAAAAAGAAAAATATACTGGGTTTTGCTGCTGAAGGACCACAGACAAGAACGTGGATACACAGCCATGGAGAATCCAGGAGCAATGGGAACAAACATGGAAATAAACGAGGTTTCAACAATACTACAACAAAAGTAGCACCACAACAAATTTGAATAAGGACACTGGAGTTGTTGGTAGAGAATTCCCAAACAGTGTGACTGTGTGTTGGTAGTTACCCTAAATAAAAAAATGCCAGGCAATGCTATTCAACTCAAAGTTTGCATTTCTTTGGGCTATTTCACATAAGCATTGACTTGTCTCGTTCTGTTTGTAAGGCAGAACAAAAGGAGAATGAATGACCTTAACTTGTAAGAGACCAGGAAGGTGCCAAGTTTCTAAAAGGTAATAATTAAAGGGTAATACAGGAAAGTTATTTCTTTTTTAAAATTAAACAAAAATAGAGACATGTTCTTATAGTAATTTATCACAGCTGTTTAATAAAATGAAGAAAAAATAGGTTCTGTAATAAAATATAAACTGAAGAATGAAGAGGAAATTCATTATTTACTCATTTCTGTTACCATCTTCTCTGGTTGTCTCTAGAAGTGTAGCTTCTGTTGGCAGCCAACTTAATGTAAGCTCGGCTATTTTATCCCTCATATAAATAAGAAATGATAATGATGGCTACATGACATTAAAGACAGATTATAGGGTTTTCTACAGTGGCAAAATCAGTGAGCTTTTTTTAAAATTTATTAGCAGTTTTTATATGAATGAAGGGAAAAATAGAAGTGAACAATTGTCTTGAGTTATCTTGATAAACTTGCATATGGAAAAGGACAAATGTTTGAATACTATAACATGTAAGGTCGCAAGTCATCATGACTGAGAACTACCATATGTTCATTTTTTCCAGAGGCTGTTTTAACCAGTTAATCCACTGTCATGCCTGCATGCAATTTTGAATTCGATCATGTTTAGGTAATCTTTAATACTGTAAAATTCATGCTGATGCTGTAAGCACACACAAGTCACTGCGTAGCTACGAGAGCTTTGTGCTTTATTAGCCCCATTTATCTTACAGGAATCCTGCTCCGTTGACCAATAACCTAAAGAGCTCCATCTGGCAGGGATGTGCCACTCAGGCTACCTGGGTCCCATTAATAAATGCATATTGTGCATCATTTACAACCGTGCACGCATAAAAATTTCAGAACCCACCCAAAGGGTCTATGTGCTCTGGCTTTACAATACCCGAAAGGCTTTTTGCTTTGCTTGGCAAAAAATAACTCACTGTTTAACTGGAGGGCAGGTAAGCCAAATACGAAGGGAAGTTTCCACCTGAGGTGTGGCTACATCTAATTTCAAAAGAATTTAAAGCTTATTAAAAGCAAATTTTATTCAGCTGAACACACTCATGCCTCTGGCACACCTTCCTGCCAAAGAAGTAAAGACTCAAATAACAAGGCAGCCCAACATTCAATATGTAATCCATTCAGTGACACTGTATTTCCTACAGTTATTGTGTCAACATCTGCTACTTCTGCTTTTAAATCAGAGAGTGACAGGACCCACTGCTTGCTGGACCAAGACATTTCTGCTGATTTTGTTGGAAGAGCACGTGTTCAAAAGCCTGGCTACAGAAACTCACCCAAACTTGTTAAGGTTTCTGATTTTTAGTGCAGTTCCTATTAATTAGGGGAGATATCTTTATTTTTTGCACTACAGTATACATCTTTATGCCTTTAAAAAATATGAGGATGAATACCAATGCTCTTTAAACCACCAAACTGATAATTTTGGCTACAGTCTGGTATCATAAGCCAACAGCTGCCTACATTTGCAGCCAAAAAAGGCCTATGCAGTGGAACTGCACTGAAAAGTTGAATGGCACTGCAGGGATAAAAAGAACGATAATTTGATACTGTTTTGGGAGATGATTTTTCAGGCTTCCTGTTATTCCATGTCCTGATTAGATGAAGTCCTGATTAAATGAAGCATCCAGTACAAGTTGGGCCTGTATTTAGGAAGAGTTGAGAACTGTTTGCTTTTTCAGTGGTAAAGATAGAAAAAAGCACCTTCCAGGAAAGGAAGGCGCTTTGTAGGGGTTTCTATTTTAATAATACAATAACATGCTTAACAGGCTTTCTTTCTCTGTCCCTAATTCCATTTCCTTCTTCCCACTCAAAAAAAACCCAAAAAAAACCAAAAAAACCCAAACAAAAAAAGGCTCCAAAACCCAAGAAAACAAAGCAGCAGAAATACAAGAATGAAGAATTTTTTCCTAGAATTAAGCAGCAGTAACACAACAGCCTGGATGGGGTCTGTGTGGGTGAAGAATAAAGAGAACCTTTTTTTAAAATGTTATAATGCAGTGAGGTTCTTTTATCTTCAGTGCTTCACATCTCCCCAGCAATGCCCCAGTCCTGGGGGACTGGATTCTCTCACCCTTCACCTGCTTTCCATCAAACCCCAGATGCTTTTAGAACATCATTCATCCACATGGGAACAACCTTTCACTGGTGACAGGATCAGGATCAAAGTAAAAGTGCTCACAAAACCAGCAAGCACTTCTAGTAAATAACAACCCAACAGTACCTGGGAGTATACATGTAAAATAACAGCTATGCAGAATTCATCCTGGCCAAAAGCAAGACCACCATGGTCACCCTTAGAGCTTCTTTTGCAAATATATACACTCACACAACAACCTTAAATGCAAAGTAAGGAAGAGCCTCATGTTGGTATCAAAGGGTGAGCTGGAATGCCTGTTTAGCTTTGAAATACTACACAGGTATGAAGGGTCTTCAACACAGTGTGCATCACACCACAAAGGGGTTCAGAGGTGGCTGCAGGGGTGGGCAAGGTATGAGTGACACACATGAATTTCAAAATATTGTCCTCCTATGTGCTTCGGGGTGGATTAGTTGCAATACCTTCACTTCACCTACTCTGCAGATTACTTTCTGTCTCCAAGGTTGAGTTCCCCTGACCTAAAATTGTCCTCACTCCTTTGTCACAAGGCATTCAAAGACTCATAAGATTTGTGGGCTAAAATACGGAGTGCTAAAACTGAGAGCAGAAATATTCCCAGAGACAGCAACACATCTCTCTGCAAGGAGTTGTGGCCCAGTCAGGCACAGCAATTGTGGAAACCAAAACATTGCAGACATCCAAATCAGACAGTAAAAGACACGAAACTCCTGCACTTCTGAGGAGCTACTACCTGGAGTGCGTTGACCTCATCATTCCCAACAGTGACATGATGCAAAGCTCCCCACAGACTGGCCCTGTGCTCTCCCTCCCCCAAATTTTTAGGTAGGTATAGCTCCATAAGGAATGCTGTTCTTTGACCACATTTCCTTTCTTCAGCCTAAATTGATGCTGTATGGTCCTATTTTCACAGTGCTACACTGCATAACTTATGAGCTGCAGATTTGGGTAAGAAAGATGAGATTTTATTTAAGAGAAAGAAAATCATGTGAAGATATCAGCTGGTACATAACGGGTGTTTAGTCATTGTGTGAGAATCAAGTGTGTGTATCTCTGTGTGTGCCTGCTGTAAAAACATTTTCAGTTTTTTACCTGCTGTAATTTTTATGCTATGAGCACTAATCATCTTTTAATATGGAAAACTGGAACGACTAATAAGTTTAACACATAACACAAAATCTTGGTTTTGCAAGACAGCTTGCTTTCTGTTTATCCTCATCTAGATGTTTAATGAAGTGGCTGCCATATCACACAAGTAGATGGGTTAAATGAATCAAACACGTTTTGCCTAATGAGAAGAATTCACAAAACTCATGCAAAAGTTTAGATTTTTCTTTTTCCAACACAAAGCTGTAGCAGCAAGAATTCACAAAGGCCTCTGTTCCTGAGAAAGGTAGAAATCCTAACAAAAACAAAAGGATCAAAAGTGTCACACAGAGCTCTTAGTAATTATCAAAAGCTTCAATATTGTCTGTAAGCTGTTTCACTGAAAAGCCTAAAACCTGCCTCTATTTTCTCACTTCTCCAAAAACATACAACTAAACGAAGACTGAAACTGCTCCAGGACTTTTTAAAGTGATGCAATGAAGTTATTCACGTGAAAGCAGTTGAGATTTTTCAGTTCACCAGTACAGGATGCTTAAGATTTTCCTGGTCTCATTTCAGCCTTAGCATGACCCTCAGTGACACCGCTGGTGTTACGTCGATGTCAGTGTTATCACTCATGTTGTGATGATGTGATAACAACACAGTGTTATCACAGCATGTTATCATGCCATGTGGTTCAGGAGGGCAGTGGGACCTTGAGAGCTTTCCCAGGGGCTCCGGTCAGGGGGAGCCCCAGGCTCACATGCCTACCTGGGACCTTTGCAGGATGCAAGAGGAAACTGTTGCTGTTGCATTTAAACTCTGGTGTGTTCCTAGCAAAGCAAGCAAACAAATCCATGAGCAATTTGGACCATCAGCAGTTCAATGAGTTTTGCTGTTGGGTTTTCTGAGCACCAGAAAGGAGGAAGTGAGAAGGCTTTCTTAAGGCCGGGAGGATTCAGTCACGTCTCCACACTCTAAGACTACCTGAAAACCAGTTTAAACTGATTCAGCCTTCTGCTAAGAATGAAAGAAACATTATTTTACAGCTTCATATATTCATATATTCAAAGGTTATATTCAAACTCAATTAATTACCTTTGGTAAAAGAGGTTTTTAAAAAGATCCGCTGACAAATCTGATGCTTATACACAGAAACAGAAGGACTGATCCCACAGCATGCTCTCTGCAGCCTAAAATCTGAAATCTGGCATGTGCCATGTCCTTTGCCTCTCCACCAAGGACGTGTCCTGTCAGGAGGGCAGCGTGCTCACCAGAGTGAAGCACGGAGGCTGGCTGGAGGCTCAGCAGCCACAGAGGGTGCAAGAGCCTCAGCTGCACATTCCAGCTCCTGCACTGCCTGGAAACCCCTGTGAAAGGTGGCTTGGGGATTCCAGCTCTGTGGCAGTGTTTCTCAAAACTTCTTTCAGAAATTTCCAAGCCAAGTGGAACATGCTGACAGGATTTTCTGAGGCTATCACGCCTATGTTAAGGAACCCTGTTCATCTCCCCAGATCTCAAGCTGATACACACAATCTCTGTGAGGCTACTAAGCAGTGGAGAGCAGGAAAAGGACTGAAAATCTACTTTCTTCTTTTATCCGCCTATAACACTTTCATCCGCCTATAACTTTCCACAGAAGCAACTTCACCTCACGAAGAAAATATAACATAGCTGATTAATTGCAACAAAAGCAGAACCAACTCAGCACAATGCTGAGCATTAGGTAAGTACACACTGTAAACAGTAGCAGACTGGAACAACCAGCCGAGTGGAAGTGATTGCCTGTAATTGTAGGTTGACACCAAAATTACTGGCTTCAAGATTGAATTTGGTGATAATGTAAATCACTCCCTGTTATTCTTTTCTTAGCAGCCTCGCTTATGAACTGCTAGAAGGAAGATAACAAGATTCCTCTCAAAAGAACTAAATTCAAAGCGTTTCCCAGTTCCATTAATATTTCTGTTGTTACTCCGTTAGGGAGATGCAGGGTTCAGAGCTTGGTTTTTGACATCCCTTTTACAATCTCAGTTGCTGGTATACATCAGAGAATCATAGGAGCATTCAGATTGGAAAAGACTTTTAAGATCATCAGGTCCACCTGTTAACACAGCACTGCCAAGCCCACCACTAAGCCATGTCCCCAGGTGCCACATTCACGCATCTTTTAAATCCCCCCAGGGATGGTGACTCCACCACTTCCCTGGGCAGCCTGTTCCAGTTCTCAACATCCCTTTCAGTGAAAATGTTTTTCCTAATATCCATTCTAAACCTCCCCTGGCACAGCTAGAGGCCGTTTCCTCTTGTCCTGTTTCTTGTTTTCTGAGAGGAAAGACCAACCCCCACCTCAGCACAACCTCATTTCAGGGAGTTGTAGAGAGGCAAATTCTCCCCCGAGTCTCATCTTCTTCAGATTAAACACCCCCAGTTCCCTCTGCTGCTTCTCATCAGTCTTGTGCTCTGGACTCTTCACCACCTCTGTTGCTCTTCTCTAGACACTCCATCTATCTCCATGGAAGTTGCAGGCACATTTGCTGTCACTAAAAGCATGCCCTGGTCACCTTTCAGGTTGTCTCCACAGGTAACTTGTGTTATTACTGCTACTTCTTTGCAGGACAAATAATTCTACAAAAGATTGTGGTTACAGGTGCCTCCTGCAATGACTGGGAATTGGGTATCATTGAATGGGCTTTTTCTTCCAGCTTTTTCACAGCAAGCAGAAAACTGGTAAACACTTTGGAGAACAAGATCTAAAACTCCCTCAGAGTCACTTCTCTCGTGGGAGCTCCTCATAACCAGCCAACAAGTAAGCCACAGTTAACAGGCTTGTGATCACAAAGCCACCTCTCTGTCAGATCTGTCTTTCCTACGAGTAACACAAAGAGAAAGGGAAGAACAGACAGCAGAGATACAGATACAAAGGCTGTTTTTATATTCACATTTGGGCCCAGAGCAGCAGAGCAATTTTGAAGCAAATCCCCTGATCTTCCCCACTTACTGCAGGCTGGTGTGGTTCACAGAGCTTGATTTGGGGAGAGTGAATTCGGCTCCATGCGGAGGAAAGGAAACCAGTTGCGCCTGTGCAGGTGCAGAGTTAAGTGCTCTCCACTGCTAATGAGTGTTTGGCCAGTTCGATGGCCTCTAACGACAGGCCCAGTGGAGATGTTTGGCCAAGGACACCAAACTGAATATTTTAAACAGGATTATACTATATTCAGCGTAAGAAAAAGCAAAATCGTTTTCAAGATCTGCAAGAACTTTCCTGTGCACGGTTCAGCATTGCTGGCAATCTGCACAACCTGGGTCCTGTGGACCAAGGCATTTATTTGTTACTGCTCTCCATTAATTAGTTACAACACACCTCAACACGACTGAGTGCCAGGATACAGCATCTTTCTAATGGAGGGTACTGCAGAGGCAAAGAGCCTTTGGAGATAGCCCAAAATAGTAATTACTTAATACTCAATTGATCAGAACATGAATGAAATAAACAGCATGGTTTCTGGCAGCATGAATGGCATTATGAAAAGCACCTTAGTTATTAAACAATCAAGTAGCACTTAGCTAAGGAGCTCACAGCACCAGATAAGAGACTGAATAACTAAAGAGGAGAAGGCACAGGAAACAGGTAAAAGCTATTATCTTGTCAGATCTCTGAGATTTTCAGGAGATAAGTTAGAAAATGTTCTGTATTACCCTGTCAAAAAAAAAGTCAATACTCTGGCTGTACACTGTGCTATGTGACTCTGCACATCAGGAAACAAAACCAGTCAGGAAATGCATGCACGATGGAAAGTTGCTTTAACCATAAATCAGACAATGACACAACACCTAAATATAACACTACAATTTACACACAGAAAATATGATTTGATTATCAATACCCTTATTTATGAAAGTTAACATAAAATTAGCACTTCAATAATTTACTATCAAGAAAAATTTGGAACAGAACTGGAGACATTCAGTTTAGACTTAAGGTATTTTAAGGTGACTACTAAGCAGATTTCTACTTGATTTTTATTCTCAGAAGACTACATTCAGAAGCAAATGGGACTGTGTTTCAACTAATTCAATGTAAAATGATGAAAATTTGAGGCAGAAAAAAAATAATTGGCTGAATTTATCTGGTCAAAGCTGTTCCAGAGGTATGAACTTGAGAAAGGATAAGCAGCTCAGGAACAGCTGATATCCCCCCTTCTGTAGAATTCAAGACTACATCTAAGAATTTTGTAGATCAAGCCTCTTGTAGGCCTGCACTTCTCACACCTTAACACAATGCATTAACTTTTGTGAAGGTACAACCTGGCAGAGGTTGCCTGGTTCTGCTCCCGTAGCTACGACCAAAAAGAAGGAAATGGCACTACTGGGTGGTTATCAGACTGGGCACTCCATGGAAGTAACCAGGCATATGTATGATGATCTTCTAAAGCCAGTGCTGGGTAAAAACCCCCACCACAGGGTGGTAGTGCTTGTGGGTATCCTTCAGAGCAGAGCAGAGATTCGCCAACACACTTTTTTCTGTAGCAATAACATTTGCACCAGTCATGCCCAGCTCCCAAAACAGAACATTATCTCTGAATTTGGGGCAAAAGCATGGAGGGTGACAAAAAGCCATTAATACGAAGTCCCATCAGAAAAGCAGGTGGGAAAATGCACGATAAATGGACAAAGAATTAGTCATAAAAAAGGCTTGAAAGCTTTCCTAGACATCTTCTGTGAGGAGAAAAGTACAAAGAAATTGTGCAGAAGTATGACAATGTCCACTTAGCTTCAGCACACTTGCTAGCTTAAAAGTTATCCACCATGAAAAGGAAAATATTGTAATATCAGTAAGGCAAAAAAGATGCAGACAAAGCACCTCTGAAATCAATATCAAAGATATGCTTAACAGCAAAAGCAGACAGAGTAGCTTGTTCATGTAGAGCTGTAACCTCACAAATAAACCAAAATCAACTGGCATAATATCATCTGCTTGTGACATCTATACAACTGATTATTTTCACACCTCTCTGTCCCAAAAACTCCTCAGCGTCACTTTGCCTTGTACTGCTCCTTGTTGGATATTCACCATCTGAACAACTCAAGTATCAACCAACTTAAAAAAAAAAAAAAAAAACCATTTGCAATTTCAGCACAAGTCAACACTTGCCAAAGTGATATCAATTCCAAAGAATGTTAAAATATCATTTCTTCATCTCTGCATGATTCTTGAAAATCATGTATATAAGTTTATATATTCACATGGTGTTTTACCAATATGGAATAATATACCCTGCTGTCACTAAATGCCTGAATGCAGAAGGAGACAAGAAGAACCAACATGAGAGAAAACACAGAATGACAGTCAGAACATGTTGAATGAGGAGTGATTACTGGCACACTCAACTGAGAAGGAAAGATTTCTGGCGTGACTACATTTTGAGAAAAAACATGGAAATGGCAGGAGAGGGATGAGCACAGAACTATGTACAACAAGCGGAGCACAGGAATGACAAAAGCCACCCACATTTGAACCAGAGAAAAATAACAGTAAGGGGAGATAACCTGGAAAGGTTTGCTCCGTGGGAGTGGAGTTTAGGGTAAGGTTCAGCTTGCATTTAAGCAATAAAATATACATTTGAAAAATCTTTCTTATCAGCGAGGAGTAGGGTAGGCAGGCAGGAAAACACAGAGTGCAGTCGACACAGCTGAACTGTAAACACAAAGCTAGTGAAAACACAATCCAACATAAGATGAAAATAAAAACAGAGAATTACTGTTTCAGTCAGAATTTCATCTTCATATTGAATTCATCCAAAACTGCCATTTTAAATGTAACTGAAATTGTCACAAAATTTCCCATCTGCCTCACAGGAGGGCTGCAAACTCTTGGAGACTTGCTGCATCAATGTAGAAAAAGTTTGCTGCAAAGAGCATGGCTTTCTTTTTCTAGAGCAGAAGGTATTTGGTGGGACAAGAAAGAGCAGGAATCATTTGAGATTGTGCAAATACATCAGCTAGGACCTTGAGTGATTTTGTTTGATGAGTCACGGGGTTGAGTAGGACAGACTTTTGTAGCAGTGCTTTGGATGGGATAGAAGGAGGGAATAGACAAGACAGAGGGACAGAAAGGAAAAATTACAGTGAATAAGCCAACACGTAACCAACATAGTCAAAATGGCCTGTGGTAAATATATTTTCAGTTCCTGGCAGAGATTTAAATGCATATTGTCTCTTAAATAGATTCTGAATTATTAATATCAGATTGAAGAATGAAAACATTCCCAATGATGCATTCAATGTGTTTTCCCATCCATTTTACTCTAATGGCACAATTGATATAAGTCAATATGAAAATCAATGCTGAATATTTGGCACAGTACAGGGCTGCATGGCAGAATCCACTGAGAACCATTACATTCCAAAAATTAAGAACCTGCGAGGAAATAAATACGAATTACATGTAAGTAAATTACATAAAGGTTTATGATTTCAATGATGAAAAACAGTGCCATCTGTTAAAATTAAAGAAGCCCTTAACAGAACAGGATAGTTAAACATTACCAGTGGGGAAAATTGTAAATGCACATTTTTAATCACACAGTAATTTCCCAGTGTCCTCGGAAATAGTCCCACATCCTTAAAACATGTTCTCCACCTGGAGTTCTTTAAACAGCCAGGAAAAGAAAAAAAGAGATGTAAGCATGGGAAGAGGAAAGAAAAGACAAATGCACAAGGGAAAAGATAGATATAGTTAAGGAATGGGAAGTTTCTCTGCCTTTCTATTAATACCTAAGTGCCATTTGTAGGTGGGGGTATGTCAGAAAGGAACTGGTTACAGAAGTCTTCATGCCTTCATTGTGCTGAGCTGGTCTGCCCATGGACCGAGGAGCATCTGTTTTGTAGATGAACAAAGAGAACTTCAAGGACAAGGACCAAAAGAAGTTTCTGTTAAAATGCAATTATACGATGAAAAAATGAGTCTGTAGGTGGTGTCAGTGAGTTCAATGTTCATCGCCGTGACCGCTGATGAGATTTAGTTGACTTTCAAAGTTTTCTGGTTTCTACACTAAAAATCTGCCTGAGATCTGAACATCAAGTTGAGCTGTTTATGGTGCCTGCGTCATCATCCACAATAAAGAGTCTACATTTGGGACTTAATTAATACAGCCAGGTCAGAAATCAGCTCATCCCTTCCCAGAGATGTGACGGCTCTGCAACGCTAACTGGTGTGAAGAATAGCACATGCTTATTTTTCCACAAGAGTCAGCAGAAAGACTCAAAATACACAGGACATAGATCTACTGTCATTACTTGCAGTCGCTTCTCTGACCACATGAATTTTTTAAAATTACAAGTATTTTCTTTTCACTTGCCACAGCATTTGCTGTCCTTACTCAAGGGGTGTTTTGTCAGAGAGAGCACGGCAGGTTCACATAAAATTATTGGCACTGTTACAATGCATCTTGCAGCATCCTACTTTTTCTGAGTCTTGTTAGTTTAGAAACGCAAGTAATTCTTCTAAGTAAAGGTTGATTTAATTTTTCAACATTCATAAGTTGCTCTCTTTCATTTTGCTTACACAATAATATGCATATTATTCAAATACCCACAAGCTGCGGCGGGGAGGTGATTAATGTTTTATTTCTTGTCTAATCCTTCCCACTCCTGTCTGCCAGTTGTGTGATATTGGGCAGGAATGCTTATGGGAAGGCCTCTCTCACCTCTATAGGTTAACTGCTGATTAGGGGATGAGCTAGAGATATATTACATATAGAACTTTGAGTTCGATCTGGGCTTAAGGATAATAACCACACTCTGTTCTTGCTGCTACTGGAAGAGAGTGATATGGGCAGAGCTACCTCATGCCAAATTGCTGCAGACTGACATTCTTAATTTTCAGAGGTAGGAAAACTGCCACCTCATTAAGAAGAACACTGTGTTATTAGTTTATTGGCATGCTACCAGCACTGGAAAATGCAGCATGCCTGTCCTTGTGGCTAAAGGCAAAAACCTGGAGAAGCTTATAGAAAATTATTTCTTTGGACCAGAAGCAGAGAATAGTGGCTTTAAAGAGACTTGACACAGCAGCTAAAAGTAAAGAACTTTCTACTTGTGAATATATCCTTCCATTCCAGAATATCGTCCTAATCGGCGCATTTTGATCCACTTCAATTATTTTAAAGACCCGTGAATTTGAGACAGCTGATTGACATTCCAGCATGAAAAACTCCACAGTCCAACAAAGGAGATGATATCACAAGCAGGTCAAAGTGCACTCCTATCATAATGCAGATTCCTCCCCGTTTTCCCCACCTTCTACATTCTAGTGACACATGGGAATAAGATTAATAGAAAGGAAAAGCAGCTTTCATTCTGAACAGTCTTTCTGAAAATCAGCATTTCCAGCATTTCAATACTTATTTGCCACAGCAGGGAGCTAATCCTTTAAAAAACCCCAACCCAATCAGCCAATCCGCCAACTGAACTGAAAGAATAATGACTTCTTTGAAGTTTTCTTTCACTGCACTGGGAAAGTTCAGATGCTCTTGCTGGGACAGTTCAGATGTCCCAACCCACACTAATTACAAGACAAGTCCTTCCCGTTCATTTTCATTGTGAAATGCCAGAATCCAAGGAAGGTAGGCTCATAATGAGGCCACTGCTGATTTTTGCACAGGTATTAGTCTCTAGCCAAGAGCTAATTCTCCATCTGAAAAACTTTGTTTTCCGGCTTCTGAAACTGCTCTTTCATTCCTAGCATGGTTTAATTGACATGTAAACTATCACACATCTTGTTTTCCTTTCACATGAAAGATTACTTGCAAATGGAATGTATCTAAAATGAATGGCTCTGCTCCATCATTGTGCACTGCCCTTTGCAGGAGAAATAACTAATGGGAGAGGCGCGTTGTTCTGGTTGGGATTTACAGCCTCACATTGTCTAATTATTCACAATGCGTTATCCATCATACCACAAACCTCTTCATAGGACTAGCAAAAAACATTTGCTCCAGTTAAGGAACAAACCCTAAAACAGAGCTATCAAAAGTATGTGCAGCCTGCAATCCTTTATTAATTTTTTGGAGTATCAAACCTGCTGAAGTTCACTTTTTTTTTAGCAATGGAATTGCTCAAAATTAATATGATCAGGTAGAGAGGTGAATTAAGCATTGACTAAAATGATGAAATGTTTCTAATCTTCATACTAAGAAATTATTTTAATATCTTTCATCTTGAAAAATCCTAATCTGCTTTAATTGGCCATTAACAATTATAATACAGTTGTAGAATTACTCTGTTAATGCGTAGAAAGTATTACCTAAATATTATACATTGAGGATAAGTAGATTCTGAAATACCAGCTGGGATTAGATGGGTAAAAACTGCTTCCTGATTATAAAGCACATCAGGTCAGAGATTAAATACAGAAAAGGTAAATAATGAATGATAGTGTTAACGTTAATAAGTGCTTGGGGTTATGAGGAAATGGATCTGGTTTGTGCCTGACCATTTTCCACTACAGCCATATCCACGTTCCAGCCACAACTGTTAAGTGGTTGGCTTCTCTACGTGCAGCCTTGACGTTGCACAGAGATTATGGGGTTTTGAACTGATATTAAATTCCACTGTCCCACTCTTGATTATATACAGCAGTGGGATGATATTTGTGTTGCATCTGCACATGAGACATAGTCCTCACCACGGGCTCTTTATCACACCAGCCAACGGGGTGAGGATGTCTTGGGCATCGCTGTGAGGGCAGCAGGATCACCTGCAACTCCCTGGGGATTCAACGACTAAAAGAGCAAGGTTTCTTGGGGTTTTCAATTCCTGGGTGACAAAATGTGATAATCAGAATGCTCCTATAGAACAAAACCTTCCAATGAAGAATACAGTAGATAAATCAACCTTGATTTATCCTCGTACGGTGGACCCCTGCAGTAGGTCTCCAACACACACTGCACCAGAAGCTACGAAAAGCTCTTTTTATTGCATGGGTAAGAAAAATAAAAACTGCAGTGCCAGAAGATACACATGGTGCCTGTACAGCCAGCCCTGAGCGCAAGTTTCCCACCAATTCCACCTGAAACATTGAGCACTTTTACCACCCAGACTCAGAGGAATAAACTAAGTAACTGGATTTCCTATGTTTAAATGGATTTCTGATCCCACATGCAAACTAAGAAGTTTAGTGGGAAGTTTAGTTTCCCAAGCCAGGCACACAGGATGGCTTTTCTCCGTCAGCTTGAGAAGCCAATGCTGGTTAAACTGAATCACAGTTTACATCCCTGCTCGACACTACTAATAAGGCAGAGTACAAAGTGATTAGACCATCACCAACAGAGTATCTTTCAGCAATTTCCATGTGATGAAAAGAACCGTCTCCACTCATTTTCATGCTTTTCATTTTTGCACCAGAGATTATGATATGCAACATATTTCCATACGTGTTGCGACAGGAGGAGACCACACACACAAAGATAATCAAGAAGAGCAGAAAGTCACTTCAACTTTCCTTTAATCTGTTTGCTAAAATCTGTCATGTTCTGCCCAAAGTACTGTCATTTGTACAGAGCACGCTGTGTTAAAGCTTCAGTCATACTACCCAAATATGAGAAATCTGGAAGCAGCCATAGTGTAACTGATGCCAGACCACCACAGCTCACATGTTTCCAGGAGCCTGACATCTCCAAATAAAAGGAACAGCTCTTTCTTGCATTTTGGAAGTGTGTCCATGTTTCAGACTGAATCATATACATCTCAGTATCTGTGGTGATCTATTTTTCTCTGAAACATTTGCAAAATATATGAAAACACAACCCACTGTGCAGTTTATTTGCTGCCTCAGAGAGGTCTGAGCCAGTCCATCGAAATTCTGTAGAGCTTGCCTCACTTACTTGACATCCCAAGCATAAAGGAAGAAGCACCATCAATAATCTGCTGCACAAAAAGCTGGCTACAAATACCTTCTCGATGATAGATTAAAATCACATCTCTGTAGGGACAAAGTTCATATCTCTACAGGTTACTAGCACAGATTTATCAGCCTAGAAATTCACTTTGAGGCAGAGGAATAGTTGGTGGGTCAATGGAGTTGGCTTGTAGGATTACACCAAGACGGTGAGCTCCACATGAAGAGACAGACAGATTTTTGTGGCTTTATCTTTGGAAGAGTGTTTCCTAGGCCCAACCACATTTCTAATAGCTATTACCACTTATCTAGGATAAGAAACTCCAATGCAACCTGCATTCAAGTTATGGGCTGCTTTGGGAATCATGGTACACTGAATAAAACCCTGACATGTTAGTTCCATATTGGAGTATGGAAAGAGTTAGAGGCTTAATTCCTCTCAGAAATCAACAAAGGATGTATGTGGTGTGTGTAGGGGGGATAGAAGCTTTTGTATTTATATGTGTCCATTTTTATTCCAATTTCTAATTAGTTATTTAAATAGCAACAAGGGGGTGTACCAACAACAACGGATTCTCTGCAGTTTCTGTAATAAAGTCAGAAATAATGGAGGAGCCGGATATTTGCAGCACAAACCTGTTTTAAGTATAAAATATCTCTGTGCATCAAAATAAATGTGAGGTCAAATAAAAGGGGTAGATTAAAACTCATTCCAGAGCCCAACTCCTACTTACACTTTCTGAGTGTAATCCAAAGCTTTGATTCTGCATACATGCATACACTTAACTTTGAGCTAGGAGGAGTGAAATTTCATGTAAAAATTAAATTATACATGTGCACTTGGAGAATCAGACTCTCGTATACTCTGTTTACTCAAAAGGATAAAAGAGCCAGAAAAATATGCAAGACCAGAGAGAAACAAAAAGCAGATTCCTCCTGGAAGAGCTACAGCAGCTGCTTACATTAGAATCCAGTTGGCTTTGGCTCTTCAATATTTAGACTCTTCTCCAGCACTTATCCAACCTGGACTACAACTTGACTAATTATGTGTGAAAGGCTTCCATTGAATCACATGCCTACATTGAAACACAGTCCTTAAATATTTATAAGTAACGAATCCTATAGACACCAGTAATAGTTCCTTAAAAACAAAACAGAGCCTCCTATAAAATAGTAAAATTCTTTATATTTACTGAAAATACAAGGACCGAGGATACTTGATATCTTGAAGAATCAGGCCCTATTGCAATTTCATTGGAAGGCTTGACACCTTTCATATAGCTAGTAAAAAAAAAAGCTTGCTTTCACATTTGATCAATAGAAGATTTTTCATAAATGTTTGAAATACTTAAATTATTAGTAATACGATCATAGAAATCTTACACAAATCATTATCTCTTGGGAGAACCCTAAAGAAAAATCTTCAAGGAGTAAAGAATATTTATATTTCTCTTTCTAGCAAATTTCAGCTGCTCATACTTTATGGAAGAACTCTGTGTAAATGCAAGGCTTTCCTGCCAAAGTCAAAACCTTCAGCGTGTATTTTCCCCAGCTTCACTTTTCATTTATTGAAAAGGCAAAGTTTGGACTGAAGCTGACTTGCAGTGAAGTCAGTGTAGGTTGAGGAGTTAATGCCATATTTAATGCATCCCTGTAGGTAGATATGTTCTTTGGGACACAAGGTAATATCCTCTCTGGCACTTTCAGCAGCCTCTATGTCTCTCTGCATCCTAGTTTTACACCTAAAAAATGTGAATATGAGAATAGCTGTGCTCTGCTGCAGAGAGCTTTCAGATTTTCAGGGTGAAAGGTGGAAATTAATGTGAACTTCAGTCCTCAAACCATGACAATAAAGATACACAGTCATGTCTGATCGTCCCAAAAGTACCCAAGTATTGCTAAAACAAGCACGACAGCTTTTGGCTTTTCAGTGTGTTCATGCAGTGCCATTAGAATCAGTGAAGCTGCACAGATAGACAATGTGGAAAGGTTTTATTCACAAATTACAGAGTTAGTTTTTTTTTCCTTAAACGCAGTTCTAGCGGAAGAAAACAAAATTAAGGAAAATGACAAATTATTTCCCTCATCATGGCAGTATCGAATAGAGATTTATGTCTTTGTTCTCTAAGGATTTCTATGGCTGCATGAAACTATGAACACTTTATATCCAAGGTAACAAAATACAGAAAAATACAAAATAACTTCTACCAACCAATCAAAGCAAATGTAACCTGGGGGGAAAAAAAATATGAAAAATCTGTAGACCAGAAATCTCCATCATTTCACCTTTGGATCACAATAAAAACTTAATTCCTTAGTTTCTTCAAAGTATACAATAAATGCTTCCATTTATCTACAATGTAGCCTGTCAAAACCAGCCTGGCAAACCATCAGGAGCTGGAGCCATGTGTGGTGGGACCTGAGTGTTATTTTACTGACTGTGGCAGAATCCCTGGGCAGTTCTGTTGGGTTTATTTCATGCACACAATATACAAGAGTATCTCTAAGGCAACAGAAAGCTCCTGAGCAGAGACCAAAAGGCTTTATAGACGTTCTGAGAACAGCCAGCTCAGGAAAACGTTTTATTCTGAGGTTTATTGGAAAGAAACTCCACCATTACAATCATTAACAGCCTGCTGTAGACTCAAGTAGAAGCTTATTTTTATAATTTAGGCTTTACTTTTAAAGTGTTTGACTTCTGAAGATGTACACAATAAATTCATTTCAACACGAGACAGGGCCTGAATATATCAATGGTGACCAGTGGGAATCGTGTTTATCACTTCCACACATTTCAAATACCTTTTTTTGTGACCACTGCACCTCGAGAGGGTAAAAACCAAGTCTTGAAACTAAAGGTCCTGTTTAAAGGATTGATTGACTTAATAAAGACAAAATTTGGATAAGAACCAGAGCAAGCAGGCCTACAGACAAACACATTTCTGGCTGGGTTGGTTTCCCTTTCATGGGTTATTTATGTGTGATCTGGTAACAACTTCTCCTATTGAAATTCTGAGCAAAATCTTGCCTGTGCAGTTGGGTCTGGCCTATGCAAGGCTGATTATTTCATCCAGTGCTGTTCTTTGTAATCCCATAGGCCAATATTTTGCTACTACAGTGATGGGCCAGCTAATTGTAAAATCTTAATTATGGACTGATAACTTTGAAAACCCTAATTTTTTTTCAGAAAAGACACATAAATCACTAGGAAATTAAATAACTGCTTTCAGATCAAAATACTAAACCTAAAAAATGTCTATTAGGAGCCATAGTAAACTGTTCCAGTGTACTTTGAAGTGGAAATTCAGACAATTTTATGAAATTCTGCAAATGTTGAGTTACACTTTGAATGCATTTCCACTGGATTATCAGAACTGAGCAGCTACTCTATGAACAGTAATAGGTACAGATAAAGAAAAGCAATAAAATGATTACCACTGTGTGGAAATTATGAAAATGTTACAGTAAAAGTGCTCATCTGGAAAAAAAACCCCTGCTGAATACATTTCAGCAGTGTTATAGGTTTTCCTGCAGGCCTGCATATGAGGACTTCACACAGATCATGAACTTGCTTGTGCTTTTGTTGTTGCTTTCATAGGAGAATAAATTTCTTTACTTATTCCTGTATCAGCCAACATCTTGACTTGTATGCAAAAGGAATAAAAAGTGCAACATGAGTTTTAACCTTACTCCTGTGTTTTTTGAGCTCAAACCTCCCTCCAGTGACAGGTATCAATTTACTGCAGGTCCAGCTGAGGTACCACAGGGGTACCAGATCTACCATTAGCCCCTGACCCTACTGCCTTGCAAGGACAGTGGAAAATCCCAACACAATATTGTGTTTTTCTGTTCCCCAGCTTAAAGAAATCCTCTTCTGTAAATGCACATACCTATCCAGGGCTGCCTGAGGCTTTCAAGGAAGATGCCCTGCATCAGGCTTTCAGAGGGCTCAGAACTCCTGCATTGTTTGTTGCCTCTCTCCTGATCTCCAGGATAAACTATAGAGCTACATTAAATTTTAGTCACTTACACTTAATCCTGAAACCCGGGAGAGAAACAGCACCCTATTTTTAGTTGAAACTCATTTGTAGTGGTAAAAAATTGGGTGGTGGTCATAAATTCCTGGAAGAGAAAGTCCAGCTGAAGTGAAGTGTTAGCAGCAGCCAAGGCTGCTGCCTATCAAAGTGTTAGAGCATAAAGCAACCCAGTAAAACTCTGTCATCCAATGTACTGGTGGAGCTGCAGGGCAAACAGCCTTCAAAGAACATATTGCACTGCCTGGGAAACCCCAAATCTAATTTAACAATAAAAAGCAAAGAGAGTTCAACAGAAATTACTCAAAAATCAATGGAATTGAATCTTACCAGTTATGGGGGGTTTTGAGCATATTAGGGAGCTCTGGTTAGGGTATCTCGTTACCTGTTGTTTTATATTTGATTTTGCTAAAGGGCATGAGACTCTATTTTATTCTTTAACAAGACACCAGTCTTAACTTGGTCTTTGTTCATAGAGTGCCCAGGCTGCAGACATGGTCTGCTTTCATTGAGGGGGCTGGAAGGGGAAAATGTTTACACTTCCCTGCTCCATACCCACATGCCAGAAAACAAAACACATTCACTAACCTCAGCAGAGATTCAATTACAGAATTAATCCTTTCAAGCAGGTGGTTTCTGGCGAACCCAGTGCCAGAAACAGGCTCCATGTCAGGTAAATCCAACTTCTACTGCCAAGGAGTTAATCAAATAGTTATTATAACTTATTACTTGTCTAATTTGAGGCCTGCAAAGCATGGTAAACATTTCCGAGTTATTCATAAGTAGCGCAGCAATTATCTATGTCCAGATACCTCTGGGCAGATAGATAAATTGATTATTTTGCAATTTAACACATGAATTAATGCATGTGTGTCTGTGTCTGCACACACTATTCATAAATTTATCAGCAAGTCTGCTTCTTACATCATTTGGCATCTTTTCCACCAGCAAAAAACATCAAGGAACCTTTAAATACATATGTAGGCTGTCACATAAACTGCAATAACTCTTACTAACAGCCTTAAATCATGAAGTAAAAAATAAGGTTGTAATATTAACGTTCACTGGCGCTGGTTACACATCATTGTACGGACAAAGGAGCTGTCAAAGGGGATCAGGAAACTCTGGCCTTTTAAATGCTTTCACTGAGGGTGGCTAAGCTTCAGAGAAAGTGAACCTCCCTTCCAAGTATAATGCACTAAACCAATTATGCCAAACCCAGCAGGTGATTAGCTTATGCCCTGAAGCATGAGATTTGATTATTCTTATCTTGGTTTGCATACTGGAGCTACAAATATTATTAACGGTCATAAAATCATCCAGCCTTAAAAAAAAAAAAAATCTAGCCTGAAATTTTGATTTGATGACCTCTGTATGTGGCAAATTCCGAATGTTCCTTTTGTTTAAGCTGAATGCCTTAGCTGTCACGTGGTCACCTGTACTCGTTGATGTCACAGGACACGAGTACAAAACCTGAGCACTTGGTGTGCACTTTGCCCTTGGAGAGCAGGAAACCCTAACTCCACAACTGTGCTCTGGGTAAGAAGGCTCCATACAGATCTAGGTGAATAACAGAGCACGTCACTGTCCTCGAGATCTTTTTAAAGAGAAGCAATGAAAAAGTTTCTTCACAGAAACGCTACAGACAGGGATGCAGAGTTTTTCTTTATTAGGTTGTTATTTAATGGGAGTGTAACACTGCCAGAACTACTGAAAAGTGATCCAAAGACCACTGGCACCAACGGGAAATTTTCCGTGGATTTCAATGGACTTTGGGCTAAGCCTCAGACGAGCCAAATCACACTGCCTAGTGTGGGCTGCAGCTGTAACAGATGATTCCCAGTCCTGTTTAAATTAGGGTGAACCACCAAGGAACAAGTCATAACCTCTCTAAAGATCTTTCCCCAGACAATCCACAAACCAGGCTCTGTCTCAGTATCGAGCACTTCCACCCAGGTGTGTCAATTTACAATTACACTGACTGGATTTCAAGTACCATTCTGCTGCCCTGTTATTCCACCGTGATTTTTTTCAAAATCCTCCAGATTTCAATACATCACCCTGCACTGGGAAGCACGTTAGTGCAGAGTCATTTTGTCCTAGTAATAAATAATTTCCTCTGAGACGCAAACAACAGCTCCTGCTTTTTGAAAGCTTGGCTGGGAGAAGGTTCTTGGATAAATAGCCTCACTTAGAAAACATATTTGCAAAAGCCTTTGAGAAAGTGCCATGTGTATGACAGTTTCAATTGGTGCTTTAGGAACACCGTACTCGACCTGACACAAAACTGAAGACTTTTTATTGGAACTTCCAATCCAAATGTCCTTTAGGCAACCAGCTAAATCATAATGAATTGTTTATTTCTGTTTGGCCTTTGAAACCAAAAGAAAGCAAGGACTGAATCAAAGACCAAAAACATGAAATCAGTCACATTAAGAACACACTAAGGAGTGTCTCTCAACTATTTTGGGTTGTTTAGTCCATTTCCAACAAGATTTTAGGATCTGAACTTACAAGCAGAGTGAAAGAGGACACTTGAAAGACCCAACAGCAAAATTTGCAACTTTAAGGTTATGGGTTTTTTTTTTTTTAAGACTGTCAAAGAATACATCCTTCTTTTGTTTCAAAGTGGGAAAACTTTAGCTCTTGAAATTCAGTAAGATTGAAAAGGTAATGAAATCTGTGGTGCCTCCATTGCTGATCCTGAGGCTGCTACACCACCCAGGAGCAGGGCTCGAGTTATACTGACACACAAACAGCTTTCCAGGAGACCTTGGAAAGAAAAGGAACCAGCTGGGTGAATTAACTGGTGCCTAAGGTCAGTTTGATGCTCTGGCCAAGTTTTTCTATGTGAGTTCACTCAAGGACTTCATTCCCTGAGTTCAAGTTATTGACGTCACCGAGACCCAAATACCTCTTGTCACCTGCAGCCCCTGACCCTGTTTCAGCCAGGAAGGGATCTCATACTGAGCATTATTATAAGACCATTATGCTGCCCTATTCCTGATTTGCAAGTCAAACTAATTGAATTATCAGTTACACATATTTTCCAGCGGTGTAATAAGGGAGAAATCTGAGGATGTAAAAAAGGGAAAATGCATTGTTGAAACAAACTTTTGTTCCGTATCTTCTCAAAGAAGGAACTTGAAAACTAATTTAATTTGCCATTCATATCTGGTGGCATACGTCCTAACATATTGAACTGCAGAAAAATTTTATTAATTTAGTCCAAATGTGAAATTGGGAAGCATGTCCACTCACTCAGGCCCCAGCAGCTCATAAATTGGGCTTTTCTTATTTCTCTTATCAAGTAAAAGAAAGCCAGACCACTCTTATGAGTACTGAAATTTCTCAGCTGCTTCCACTTCCAACAACACCTCAGCTAAACTCAACTCCTAATTTTGAATTTGAAATAACTATTTGTATATATGTATATATATGTTTGTATATACATCCTAAAAATTCATGTATTTATGTGTATACACACCTACTCCCTACATACATACCCTGTGAGTAGGCACCTGCCTTGGCAATCTCCTAAGCAGACAGATTGAATACACTTAAATTGCTACAGCTTAATAACTTTGAGGCTCCACATGAATTGATTTTAGTGCTATTATACTGCCTTATCAGCAAATCCCCTGTCAAAGGAAAGGATTTGCGTGCATGTGCGTCGGCCTGTGTGTGCATGCCTGTAAATAAGGGAATTTTACTACCCTACTACTACAAATCCAGCTTTAAAGGTATCATCTTCAGTGCACAGAGGTCATGTTTTATGGTGATAAGGGAAAGAGGAGGAACATCTTATGAACAAGGTGCTGGACTAGGACTTCAGAGGCTCAAGGTTCAGTTTCTCACTCTGCCAGAGGCTGCTTCCGTGACCCCGGACAACTCACAGTTAAGCAAATGTTCAAGTCATCTTTTGTCTGAAGGGCAATATTGCCTTCCCCTCCTCCTTTACACATAAATTACAAACACTTTGCACCAGCTCGGGGGCAGTGGTTTGCGGGGGGGAGGGTACTCTCTCAGGTTTTTTACTCTGGGTAAATACAGCATCTTGCACAGCTCAGCCCTGCATTCTGCAACATGTGAATTTCTGTGGCACACAAATACTTAAACAATTATATTTTGCAAATGAGGACCAGAGTTGTCGTATCAAATTTCAGTTCTCAGTATTCTAAGAGAATACACATTAATGCCATATAAAGTAGGGGATTACTAAGAGAAAAAAAAGGGGGGATGGTAGCTGAGCAAAGGATAATTAGCATGATCTGTATTCCTACCAGGTATCACACTACACCAGCTAAGAATACAAATGGAAGGGTCACATATGCAAACACTGTATTTACATTATTATAGCAAAGAGAGATCCAAAGTTACAGCTGTCATTGACAATCATAACTTATTTTTATAATATCCCATTCATAAACCACAGAATATTTTTCTGACAACAATCTAGGGGGAAAAAATGGCTAGATTAGAATTTGAACGTAATAAATTAGGAGTATTCAATGTAAAAAAAAAAAAAAAGTCAGACTTGGCAGAAAGAACAGCCCACCAAACATAACTGCAACTTTCAAATGTCACTTTTCATGCATGGCCAGTGTTTAACAAGTTATCTTTTTTCCTTTTTCCATTTTATCGATTCTTTCCTTTGAGCTTGACATGGCCAAGAGCTGGGCAAGCGGCTCCCTCTGGTGCTGAACCAACGAGACTCTCCAGGTTTTACAGACCTTGCTCTCTGTATTTCAGTTTAGGACCTGATTATTGAAACTCTGCATTATGCAAGACTGGCTTTGACAATCTGCAAAATTATTTCTTTTCACACCTAACTTTAGCTAAGCAATGAAATTGTCTTCAGAGAGATAGCTCTGAAAGCACCACACCCATGATGTGATCACTATGGTATCATCATGTGACATCTTAAAACCAAACAAAACCCTCTGCTTTAAGAACCAGCTTGAATATTTGAAACATCAAATATTTTCTGAATTAGAGTGAGACAGCAGCTCAAGTATATTATCAACCAAATGTCAAGTAGCTTCTGCACTAACACCAAGCACAACTTTTTGTGCTTAGAATTACATGTCTCGGTATTTACATATTTTTTTAGTTCTACTAGAATTTTCACTCTCTGTGAAACTAAGCCACTGCAGTTAGTACTTCTCTGAATTTCTGACCCTACATAAAATATTGACAAGAGGTGTAATAGTTGGCATCACAGATGTTGTCATCACAGTTCTATGGTGGTTAAAGTCATGTCACAATTTTCATTACATTTTCCTAATTATTCAGAGCTGTATTTAAAATCTGAAAAAAGATTTGCAAATAAATTTGTACCTAAGAGGTTATAATTCTCAGGGAAGTATGTTGATATCCAAGGAGAAAATGAAATTTTAAGTACTTTTTAACAGAGTATTAGAAAAATCTAACTGGATTCTAATTCATCACAAATGCTGCTCACAAATCTAATCTAGGTTTAGAATCATTTTTTTTTTAAGAAACAATCATTTTATGAATGTCCAGGTCCACATATATAGGAGTGCTTTGTTATTTTGGAAGAAACATGCTTGAGAAGAATTAAATACTGCTGCTTCACAAGAGCTGAAGAGCATCCATCAGGGTCCAACAGGATTTCCCCATGTCAAACTCTCCTCATTTTCAAAGCTCATTAAAAAGGGGCAGGCTCACAAGAGGGGATCATTCCTTGCACTGCTGGTGTCTGAACCACGAAGAGATGCCAAATGAAGACCGACCTGTGGCTCCCCCATTAATAGGAGGTTTAATATTTTCTTGCTTTATCTGCCAGAGCCTTTATAAAAATTCTCCCAACTTTTGAACTCTGCAGTGTTATACATAATGATTTGAAGAGGCAGCACGGTAGTTTTTTCTATCTGCAGTGAGCTTTCCAAGCATTCATTAATCCTCACAGCATCTCAGGGTAGTAGTTCAATTTATGGATGGGAAAACAAAATAGATTGAGTGCTGGAATTCATTTTAATGTAAGTGCCAAGCATAGGAAGGAGAGTGAAAGTGCTCCAGTGTTTCTTCCTTGTGGACATGCAGCAGCTGAAGCCTTAGACATGGGGCTGCTTCAGAAAGCTGGCACAGCATCCTTGCTGCATCTCAGCCCCAGCAACTGGGTGGAAAGTAGAGAAAGCAAAGCCTCTGCATCCTTCTGGTGAACTGGGTATGGTAAAAGCGGGGGGAAAAAGGAAAAATAGGGAAAAAAAGGACCAAAAAAAAATGAAGACAAGAATTATGGCAATGCAAAATGTTGCTAAACAGTCAAAAAGGAAAGCTGTGGCACCCTTCAAAGTCTTCTCCACCATTAAGCCTGCCAATGCTACAAAATTTATGTTTGGGTAGTGATCTTGCTCCTCATTATTCCAGCAAACTTACTAAAATATAGAAAATTAAGAGTCAAGTTTGGCCTCAGCAACAAGCTTCAAAATCATCAAGAGCTGCAAGAGTGCAAAACGATGGATGTGAACAAACAGCGATGAAATCAGTAGGGTTTGCATACTCTAAAAATTGTTCTGCTCTTAAGTGTTAGTTGCAGCATATGTTCCAAAACAACAGAAAATCTCTCTTTAACAGCCTCTTTAAAGAATATTTGTAGGTCAGTATTGGTCAATCTGCTCTAAGACCTTCACTTGCCAAATGGTATTTGTCTCTACATAGCTAAAATGTGCCAAATATAGGCTAGAAGCCAATCTACATTTGTATATTTGGAATTTTTTGAGAACAAAACAATTAAATAGAAGTAGTTTTAACCATGCATTTCCCATTAATTCATTAAAGACACAAAAAGTGACAAAGTCACTGTGTGATTAAATCAAATGGTATTTCTTCATGCTGCATCTTTTGTTGTACATATTAACTCCAATAACAGTGCTGCAATATCTGTGTATTCACACTGAAATTTGAATCAGAGCACACATCATTCCTGCTGTGGTTTTGCATTACCACAAAGCATAGTGCATGTACATACCCACACATAATTACTTATGCTTTAACCGAGCCTACCAAAGATGAGGAAAGGTCTCAAAAGTTTGATGTTTTTCTTTTTAGAAGTGTCTCCAGATGTTTATTTCCCTGAGCATGCTGAATTTATCTTTCTGACCACTCTACTTTCACACAATATTCCAGGTCTCCCACAATTTACGGTGCTTTCCCATGTTGTGAACACACAGACCCAGTGCAACTGCAGTAAATCATGTGGCAAGAACTCAGAGTGATGCTTAAATTCCTTGGAACACAAGAAGTATTTCTATTTTCATCACCTTCTTGTGCATTGTCTTGCACAAGAAGGTGATGATTCTGGCTGAACTTCCTGGTTGTGCAAGGAATACAAACAATAATTAATAAAACCTCTGAACTCAGCTCATCTATAATTTAGTAACATCTTATTTTCATTTTGCTCCAATATAAATTGCTACCTGGCTACATCTTTCAGTAAAACTTCGTCTGTTTTTAATTTTAATTGTCCAATAAATATGTTCAATTGGCACCAGTCCAAATTTATCTGAGTTCAGGAGTTTGGGCTGCGGTTTTTTAAATAAATTCAAATATGTCTCAGCCAGGGGTGATGTCTTATCAAAAGTAACAAATAAACCAATTCTGAAGATTTCTTGACTAAAATAAAAGGCAGGAGTCAAAAAGAAATACTTGTAAGTATATCCCTACTTCCTTATCATAAACTTCCACCATACTGAGTGCTGGAAAATAACTCTACAAAACATTAACAAAATTTCTATGTCAAATTTATATTTCAAAATTCGGAAACCCCCTGTGCTGTTTTCTGGCAACTGGGATGGAAAGTCTCCTATCCACTTCAGAGGAACAATTCACTCTCCCTCTTTTCCTTCCTGTGAATAATAAAGTTCCTCTGGATAGGAAATGGATCAAATCCTAAATAAATAAATAAGCGCATCTGGTATTTATTTATCCCAGTCCTTGGAAATTTTATGCTAATTGCAGTTCTGTTACTAGGGCTCTGGAAAACATTGGGTTTATATTATTTTACTGGAATTCACAGATAGAAATGCTTTCTTTCCCAGTGCTTCTCCCCTCTGTATAGTATCTGAAGTTGGTACTCTCACAGTATGTGAAGTTAGTAAGCTGATTAACAATATAGGTGACCAGTCCCTACTATTATGCGCAATTAGTAGCAACTTATAATTACAAAATTCAATATATCATCTTTTCTGGCACCTCTTCTTTCTAGCTTCATTCTCCCCACTTTCAGTCCCCTCATATTTCCCATCCTCCTCTTCCTACTGTGCAGGTAACCTGACCAGCCCCTTCCTCCACAGAGAAAATATATCTGAAAACTTCCCCCAAACCACAGCTGAGGGATTTGTTCACGTTGATAAAACTACAGAATTTCATTTTGGAAATATACCTTGAGGTAGACACATACTTAAAGACCTAGAAAGGCTTCAAATAATTTCTTTCTCCTCGCTGACTTTGCAAAAGGTTCTGCAGCCCACAAGACTCAAGCACAGGTATGGCTGTTTCCTAGAAAGTTGCAGAAATCAACCTTACATCTGGTATCTCAACAATCTGGTCTCCTCCGTAACTGAAATTGGTCTCTTGTGAAACTTTAATCCTATTTATGCAAAGCTATAGTCTTAGCTGGATATACAGCAGATTTCTGGCAATTACTCCTCTTCCCCACATGGACCTCCACAGACAGATGCTGAACTCAAAACTTGGACCACCAACACATGGAGCCCAGGAGAAATCTCTCTAGCTGTCAGCAGTAGCAAACTCTTATCCTGTGCACTGAGAAGTTTTGACATGAGTTAGACAGAGTTTTCCAACTTTTAGCATGAGAAAATGCCTGTCCTATGCCAGCCTGCCGTTTTAATCTGGTTTTCTAACTCAGCAAGATGTACACAACCAGACTTTGTGTGCACTGCTACACATTTCTTAACCAGTTGGTGATTCACTCCAAATTCTCTGAGGAACATGCAAATTTGCTGACAGTAATTGGCAGAACAGGTACAAGGAGCTCTGCAAGACTCTGAATGCTTCAGTCAACCTCTCTTAAAAGGCAAAAAAAAAAAAAAAAAAACAACTGCAACACATTACTGGGCATGAAAAAGAGAGAAAGCACTCATCAGTGTTTTGAACTGGGGAAGGGTTTGACTCCAGTAGACATAAATCTCTGGGAGTGCAGCTTTCATCAGTTCTGGCATTTCTAAACCAACATGAACACCACATGGAATGGTCAACCTCAATGTAATTTACAACCTCAATGTACTTTACAACCTCAATGTACTTTACTGAGCTCATCCTGCTGACTGTGATGGGATTGGGGGAGTGTAGAAGTAACAGAATCCGGCCACATATCCCTCGGGTGCTCTGCACCTCCTGCCCTTGCAGATGGAACGCTCATCTCAGTGTGGATCACACAGCCAGCAGGATACCCGGACTGAAGGGGTCAGACTGGGCAGGTGCCCCACAGTGTCCCACTGCTCCATAGAGTGGGGGGGTCATCACCTGGAGGTCTTTGGCTGAGGCCAGGCTGGTGGTCCAGCACCTCCACAACTACTAAATGAGAATTTGACATCCCATACCACTCATGGAACTCGTAAAACTACTACCAAAAGTAGGTAAATGTTGTTGTGTATGCTTCTGTTTCTTTCAGTGGAACTTATTTCTGTCAGGTATCAAACACTTTATTTCTTTACGCATTCATTCTTTTTTCTCAAATATGTTTGCAACTTTTTTAGAAGTTTCATACCTGGAACAGAGCAACAAAGGGCACAGGTCCATGCTTACACTGACTACTGAACCAATGCCAATCTCAGATTACTGCCATTTCTGGTGACATAATCAGGATACTGGTAGCTCCTCACTACTGAAAAGCACTGTGAGATTTCAAGTAAAAGTTGAAGTGGGATCAAACTGTGCCATTAGTAACTACATGGACTTGGGTACAATAAATGGATTTCTTTGGAAGACCCTGGTTTTCCATTGCAAAATTACAGACTCTCATCCTACAGATTAAAGTACAAGATTTCTGTAAATACTGTTTATCATCTGAAAAAAAAAATCCCAAGGCTAATTTAACAGCAAGAACTAAATAGGAAGTGTACAGCACCTGTACCAGAAATTATGGTTGTAGATTTAATTTGTCATACGCCTTGATCAGCAATAGGCTCCAACCAGTCACGAATCACTGCTGACCCATGAACTCGAGCATTTGCTTACAACTCACTGTTGCTTAAGGAATTATCATTATTACAATGTATGGGGATAAGCATGTTCAAATAGAAAAACAAACAGGAAAATAAACAAAGAACTTATTCAAGCAACGACCTGTCATTTCAAGAACTAGATTATGCTCAAATGCACACACGATACAAACGATAATGAACAGTAACAAGGGATGCAGACAACCCGTCTAGTGAGTCACCAATTCAGTTCTCTAAATGTTCCTGATGCTCAGAGGAAAGACATTTTAAAAGCTCAAATGCAAGTCTGTTCTCATTGAGTGGCTGTTCCTTGGCAAAGAGGGAACGACAGGGGCTGTACCGATGACACAACAGGAAACACTCCTTGACCCTTTCTGGCTTATGGAGATAAAGAGCAAACTTTCTAACCCTGACGAATTAACTTTAAATAAGAAACACTGGCATCAAAGTTACCATCTAAATTGCCCGACTGCACTGTCAGAAATTCTTATTGAAAACATCTTTATGTATAGATTCATGAAGGCTATGAAAATTTTTGCTTGAATAAGGAGAGTAGGATTGAACTCAGCATCTCTGAACTATTCATGGTAATAAAACACTCCATTCAGAAGGGCTCAGAGAAAGCACTAAAATCTACATACATTTCATGAAATAACTTCTCAGATTTGGTTCCATTAACTTTACTCAAATGCCTACTCAGCAGCCTCAAGAAGTCCAATCTCACCAGGCTGAACAAAATAAAACCATGGCAACAATTTCTGACGGACTCAGCATATCTATATAATGGTATTATGTTCAGCAACTATTGACCCAAACACGTGGTGAACTGAACCAGTACCTGTTCAACCTCTGATTAATGTTTTTGCACAGTGAAGGATTTATGGGCAGCATTAAATGGGTCTCTAACAGAGCACACAGTGAGCTACGCATGTGATATACATTATTACAGATGTTTTTTCATCACCAGTTGCAGACCAGGTTAAAGACAGTGGAAAGAGAACTAACTCAGGTAAATATAAACCCTGTGGCTTACAAATTCTGTTAAAACAGCCAAACTTGAGTCCTTTCCTCATAGCACATTTCCCTTCACCCTTATTTCATTCCAGCTTTTTCAGTACAGCTTGGCTGTAAATAACAGCTGAAAAAAGATGTGTTCATGAAAGCAGAAGAAGGTGGAAATAAAGCAACAGAAAAGGATAACATGAAAGAGGAGCTTTCCTCACAGAGCTGCAGGAACACTGCTCTACTCTGCTGAAAGATTGAACTCCACAGCTCCTGCTTGTTTTTAAGAGGGTTTAAAAAGCTGATGATAGAATCATCAAGAATACCAAAAAAAAAAAAAAAAAAAAAAAAAAGGACGGACTTCACTTGCTTGTCTTTTAATCAAAACATGTAGTCAGAAGGCCTAAGTGATGATAACCCTCCAGCTTTCAGCCTAAGTGGCTGAAGGAGCCTGTTCAATGGGGTTTCACTCTTTCCAGTGCCAGGGAAGGTGTCCCTTCCCCACACAGGTACGCCCGCACACTACGCTCACTTCCCAGTCACCTGATCTGATTCCAGAGGAGAGGACAGCAGTCATCCACAGCTAAGGCACTCCGTGGGAGTTCAGTAAACATGGGACCCATAACAAGAAAGCCACTTTTTAGTAATGGCACCTTTATTAGCACGAACGTGTTCACAACTGTTAATGCAATTAATTATCGGGACCGGGAGATACCCAGCAAAAGACTAAAAATTGCCTTTGCTGGAACACAATTCATTTAGATGATTTATGGAGTTCTTTATTGTTAGCGTCACAAGAGCTTTTTCAAAACAAGAGAAATCATTAAATCCCATAAAACACGGGCTATCGCCGCCGTTAGCTGGTAATTTATATCCTTGCTTGTGCCATTTATATCCTTAAATGGAGCTGATAAAACAAAAATTAGTAAAGCGTGCTGACGCAGGGCAGCCTGCAGCATCCCGGAGGGAAGCAGGGAGTCCTTCCCTCCTTCCCAGCAGGAATCGCTCCCCCATTGCATCCCACGACCCGGGGGAGCCCCGATATGGCCAGAAATCGGGCTCAGCCCTGGGGAACTGCTGGTGACGGGGAGGGAACAGGGAGGGGAGTTCATTTGCTTTTAGAGGGAGAACCTGATTATTATACATCACCCCCCCGCCCGCCCCGGTTTTCCCTCGGGGAATTTTAACTACTTCTCTCTCCTTTTTAAAGGCAAATCTTAAAAAGAACACCAGCTTTTGTGTTGCAATTTTCCGTGGCTTTGGTGGGGTTTTTTTTTTCAGGAATCCTGCTGGGTAGAGAAAGTGCAAGGTAAGAAATAATTTTAAACAGAGGATTGGTGGTTTGAAGCAGTTACCGAATAACAGCCAAAACATGTGCACAGTCAAGAAACTCCCAAATCCTGAGCAGCCACGGAGAAGAAATGTACGTTTTAGTGATGGAAAGCAGGCAGACGTATTAGAAATGACTCGGAAGGACGGGAGAACAGCACCGAAAATGCAAATAAATCAGCTGAGATTCTATGGAAGGAAAA
>VZRQ01002421.1:157331-204937 GCA_013397975.1 Machaerirhynchus nigripectus | reverse complement strand
TGCCCGCGTTAAGGTGCGGGGGGTTCGCGCTGCTCCGGCCGCAGCAGGACGCGGTCAGCGCCCCGCGCTGCGGGGTGGGTCCGCTTCTACTCCCGCCCCTCCTTCCTCCTCCC
Source organism: Machaerirhynchus nigripectus (assembly GCA_013397975.1). Lineage (NCBI taxonomy): Eukaryota > Metazoa > Chordata > Aves > Passeriformes > Dicruridae > Machaerirhynchus > Machaerirhynchus nigripectus. Next base: position 204,824 of record VZRQ01002421.1, on the reverse strand, counting down.
AAGCCCCCCGCGGTTCCCAAGGCAGCCCGGGCTCAAGGTAGGTTAGGAAAGGTCAGACAGACGCTTCTGTCTCTGGGCTTTCACCCCTGAGGGCAAACATTCCCCAGGAACCTGTTCCCAGCAGGGCTGCCGGCCCTGGCTCCCTGGTGCACTTCCCATGCCCACACCCCTCTCCCCAGCCTGTCGGGGCACCCAAGAGGCCGTGGGTGCAGGCACATCCCCTCCCCTCTCTCACTTCCCCCTCCCTTTTTTTTCCTCCTGACCTGGTACAGATTCCATCTGAGACTTTCCAAGACCTTTAATTATTCTATTAATGTGCACCCATAAATCTTCCAGAGCAGCATTTCATTAGGCAAACAGCAATATACAGTCCAGGGATGTAAACAGAGGCACCAGGGACTAGAGAGGGAGCAAATTACACACTTAAGGCATAGCAAAAGCTAAATCAGAATTGGTCAGTCTTGTTTTCCAGGGCTTTTCTAGGTAAGTTACTCTATGATTTTTTGATTTTTTTTTTTTTTAATTTAGAAACAAGTTCCCTGGAAACAACTTGTGTCAGTAGATCACTGGGTTACTGGAGCAAGTCCCAGTTTACAGCATCATAACAAGTTTCTCCTGTGAGCCCTTTACAAGCTTGCAGTCACACTAGAGAGAGAAAACAAAAAGTTCACAAGCATCTTAACTACTAGTGGTTTATAGCCATTTCATTTGCATTTTCCAGCAAATGAAAAGCAAGTGTTTGGGGTTTTTTTCACTTTGACAAATCGGGACTCACAAAATGGCACCCTGAGTGACAGGAGACAAAATACGGGTCCATCCAAGTAGGGCAGGAAAAGACCAAGGGAAACAGACCTCCTGGCTCACTTGGGTGATCACAAATGGGATTTATAACTTGTTTTATCCCTCACAAGGTGCATGGAAGAGGTTATCAGGGATGTGCAAGCAGATGGATGTGGAAGAACTTCAAGGGGAAGCATGAGATTCAAAACAGGTCTTAAGTATGGGTGCAGAGGAGGCAGAGACAAGGAGAGAGGGGAGGCAAGAGGTGCAGTGAGGTCTTCCTTCCACTAGGCAAAGTGGAAGGGTGGGAAGAAACAGAGGCAAAGGGTAAACTCTGTAGGGCTTCCTCAACTGGCAAATATGTCCTTGTGAAGGACTGTTTCACACACTATTTTCCAGTGAGGAAATCGAAATCACTTCCCAGCAATTCCATATGGTTGAATTTTGAGGGCTGAAGGTGAAGGGCATTAAGCTCTCTTAACACCTTTTCCTCCAACAAAAGAAGAAAAAAAACCTCTAAAATTCAAGGATTAATTTAAGGCTGAGTCCAGGAAAGATTCTTCCCAATTCTTGTATGAGACACACATGTTCACAATAAAAGCCAAATACCACTCCTGAGAAACTGGTTGCAAATGGAAGGACAGTTTTATTCCTTAATGGCCATGTTGGATGCAGAGCCATCTGGAAATCCTGTAGAGATTCCAAAGACAGCACCTGTTTGTCAAACATGATGCAGTTTTGAAGTCCTCAGGTAGTGTGACTAACAGGGCTCCAACCCAGAATGCTTTTCCCAAAGTCCAGTGCATGAAAATATTTGGTTTGTTTCCGTTTTCAAATTAAGCAAGACCTTGATTTATCCTCTGGAGCAACATTTGTGGGTTTGGAATATGCACTCTCATCTTTAGTTGCTGCTGAATGGCTACGACAGCAAGGGCAGATGCTCCCATCTGCTGTGCAGCACTGGGTGGAGCAGAAAAAGCCCCAGAAATGGATTGGCAGATGCAGCACCTCTCCTACACCTCTGAGGGTCTCTGGGAAAGGCAGCCCCCTCCCCCCATGTGCACCACAAACATGGGTGGGCTCGTTTTTCCTCAGGCTCAGGTGGAGCCATGGATGTTGTGAGGACAGAGGAGCTACAGAGAGAAAGGACAGAGCTGGGAGCAGCTGTTCCATACAGCATGGTACCTTCTGCAGCATGGGGTTTTCAGCTGGGAATCTGTACAGTTGTTTCAGCTTGGGAAAATGGGCCATCAGCCCTTCAGTCCCAGCACTGGCAGCAGGAGAGGCCCTGCACTGGGGCAGACACAAAGGGAAGGGGAAGGCAGGTGTAGGGGAGAGCTCTGTGTGTCGGGAAGGTAAGTCAGACACATTTCTGAAGTGATCGTTAATTTGGCATTCCCATCTTGAGAAGCAGATTTAACCTTCTGGCCAATAAATTATCCACATAATCCCCAGCACTGCAATGCCTGAATTCCTTAAGAGCTTTAAAGTGGGCATCTAGGTGATCAAGTTCACGAAGCCTCCGTGTAAGGCTGGTGGCTTCAGGCTTGCTCAGGTTCTGCTACAGGTGGAAACTCGAATGTAACACAACCTCACATATCAGTGCTACCCTTCAGAATGAGGGTGATTTGTCAGGATTAGCCTCAGGGGTATTTCTAATATCTTCCCTTTACTTGCAGTGATTAAACAGGATTGAAAACATATTCCAGTCTCTTCTAACTCCTACATCTTTTGCTTGGGATTTACATGGAAGGGAAGATCCTGTAAGGCAGCAAGTACCTAATACATCTCCCAAGGACAATATAAAGTCACTTTATTAATACAAGTTTACCCTTCCCCAGCTTGTAATAGTAGTTCTTTGTTACCACGTGGGTCTTGCCACATTAACACTCAACCAGAACCACCCCACCAAAATTTATGAAGAATAATGGAAAATAATTCTATGGTTTACTGACCAAAAGTAAAAGGAGAAGACCTCCACACTTAATGTAATAATCTTGGTTTCTGTGAGACAGAGGAAATGAAAGTGCCCTAAACATGACAAACAGAAAGTGATATGTACAAAAATAGGGGAAGAGAACTGCATAATAAAGCTGTCTTTTGTGACTGTCCAAGGGAGACTGAAAAGGCTGAAAATGAATTGCAGAAAGGATGACTTTGAAAAGAAATTGTCAGCTTGCTTAGCTCCCAAATTCACATCCTCATCCACAACCTTTAGACAGAAAGCAAAATGCAGGCGCCCAGGAGTTTTGAGGCAGAGGATAAGACCTTTATGCTTTCTTTTTGGATTAATTACTTATTCACTACATGACTGTAGCTTAAACTTTCATAACAGCAGTAGGTACATCAATAAGAGATATACAATCATGCATATCAAATGTCAATAAGTTATTGGCAAATATATTAAAGGGAGTGCAACTTCATACTTTGTGAAAATGGTTTGATTTTCAAGGGTGCTGGGCAGCTGAAGGCCTCTTGACAGTAAATTATGGAAAAGTGAGGGACAACTTATCTCAGAAACAATGCCCCACGGTTTCTTGAAGTGCTTAAGCTTCAGTTTTCGTTTTTCCCTTTTCTTCTTTTGGCTACAAACGTTTTTTTCACCTTTTTTTGAATAATGCATATTAATCTCTAAAACAAATCTTATCATGATTCTGGTAGAAGCAAGTGTGATTCAGAAGATATTCCGTCTTTTTTTCCCTTGAATGGAATAAAAAATCCATCTAAAGTAATAGAATGGACGAAATATTGAGGTGTTAAAATTTCAAGAAATGCATATATTACAAGTGCAGAAAATTAAAAATCTTATTTGAATTATTTTAAACCATTCTGAGATCATTTTTAATATCAAAGCAGATGTTGTCAAGAGTTAAATTAACATCTTGAGCAAGCTTACAAGGAATTTCAAATAGTCATTGAAATACTGTTCTACAAATATAATGGAATATATTGGATGTACTATAAGAAAGATATTCCTACGTTTAGTGGGCACTGTTTTAACAGTGTGAGAACATTTTCCTCCTTCTGTAGGTGTGAAGAGGCCTTTACTGAATAATAGGAAAAAAATAAATGGAAGCATTAAAATAAAGAAATTGCAAATAGTCTAGTGCTGAGATCCTGGGGCTTCCTGAGCTGATTTGTCTTTTTCACCTTAATTCACTGATCTAGCAACTGGTCTTATTTCCCATGTAAGTATTAGGGTTCAAAGTGGACACATTCACATATGAGATATAACTCTTTAGGCTCATGCAGCCCGTTATCATATTAAACAACACTGTTGTCCTGAGGTCAACTGTGTCACAAAGTTAAATTTCCTTACTGTATTTTAGGTACAGTAAGAAAAAAAGAAGTAAAAGGCTTCTTGTGGGCCTGATTTGCTTCCTATGTAATCAGGACTCTGCAGTCTCCCACTACAGGTTTCAGGCATTGAATCCAGATACCCAGAAACAAACCTCACAGATTAATATTTTGCCAGCAAGGGGAATAGGCACTTCAGGGGATTTTTAAAAGCTGATCGTTTTGACCCAGTTTCCGTCACGATCGCAGGCATCTCTGTACCCAGACACAGTTTCCTGAGAAGTCCCAGTCAGCACTAATCATTGGCAATCAAAACATCAAAATAAGACCCTAGGGTTTTACTGTTATATTTTAATATGTTTAGATTTAGTGAAACAGTTAAATATGTTCTCATCTGAAAGATCTCTACGAGCACAGCTTGACACCATGAGTGTTCAAGCAGGGGGCGTGAGCCTGTGAGGTGTTGGTGATTTCCCCATCTGGTTCTCACAAAGGACTCAAGTTTGTTAATAAACAAACTTAAATCAAGGCCAAATTTGATCTCACTCAAAATAGATCTTCTTTTGCATCATGATTTTTAAATCACATATCTTAAAACTCAAACTGGCCAGCAGCTAAGCTTTTTCATTAATGATGAAAGAGTTCAGCTGCCCATCAGTGACTACAACATGAAATAAAAGTGTTCCAAAACCATACGAGAACTCAGGGACAGAAAACTTTGGTTTCTGTCTGCACTTCTTGTCACATGTCCAAACTCTATCTAGAATTAAACACACGGGTAAATCATGCACATGTAAGTAAATCTCAATTGGTTATTACCCCAAATACTAATTTGATGTAACTTCTAGGGAGGTAGTTTTTGAGGACTCCAAGTTGCATCTAATTGTGATGAATGAAATATCTTAATACTCTCCTGGAATAAAGCAGGGCTNAAAAAAAAAAAAAAAAGTAGTGACCCTAAAAATTCACTCACCATGATAGGAAAGGGTTGAAGCCACAGTAATTATGCAACCAGTTGCAAAGACCACCAGTAGGGCCCGTGTGTAGCACAGAACAGAGCACTCAAAACCAAAGCATGAAATAGCTACCAGAGTTGAAAATATTATACGACATTCTTCGGTCTTTTCCCACTTTCTCAAACATTTTTGGTTGTCAAAAGTCTGATTTCCATATCTGAGACTACGAGGTCTACCAGATGTAAAGGAGTCGTGATTATCCTTAAAGTGCATCTAACATCACTATTAATGCTTTAAACTTGCTACCAGTGCATTTTTGCAGTTTCATCCTTTTAGCAGAACTAACACATATAAAAGCTTTGAAAACTCCAAGTATTAATCTCCAAAAGCGTATGTGTAGTGATTACTTAACCAATAGGATGGTTTTTTCAGTTCCTCTACAAGTTGGCTCAGCAACAGTACAATATTAATAATGCTTGAGCTTATACTTTTACAACCTGTTCTGCATTTCTCCCATCTGTCGATAGACTAAAATTATGTTAACAGAATCACTCATTTTCTAACCTTTTTTTAATTTGTCCAAGATAACTCATAGCCATTTTTTTTTCCCCTACAGTGACTACAAAACCCCAAAGCTTGAGGCTCAGCTCAGTTTTCAGAGTTGTTGATATGATTGGGAAGTAGCTCCATCGATTTGAAAAGCGTTATTTTGGTTTCATCCTGCAACGAATGAGGAGAATATTTTCCTCTCATTGCAATTCCAATCAAATAAATACCTTTAGTTTAGTCCCCTATCTTTCTCACCAAGCTACAGCTTGAGGCAACCCTAGGGTCTGTTAGAACCTTAGTAGGTATATGTACACAAAACCTGGCAGTATTTGATGGGGAAAAGCACAACCAGTGGTGACCTGCATCGCAAACCTAAATCCTCTGGGTTTCCCAAATGGGAGAACGAGAAATAATTATAGTGCTGGGTGCTATCCACTAATTTTGCATAATCAGCCAGTTTCTGTGCCATATGGCCCTCCCAAACACAAAGTCTCTGAGGCCCCAGACACAAAACTTTGCACAGAAATCACTCTAATGTTACTGGTTTACACCTCGATATTTTTGGGTAGTCAGAATCAGGGGAATGGAGAAGTCCACCCTCCTGAAGACCCCGGACCCCGCATGCAGGTGGGGGACATTCTCATATAAAAATTAAATCTTCACAAACAGCTCTTGACACTACAACTTTGGCCGCTGTTTTCACTCCCATTCAACAGACTTTCCAGCATAAACAGTGGTTTATGTTTGTTCAAGGACCTCAAGGTTTGGCCCCAAATCAATGTGTACACAGATGACTTCATTTACAACTATGTTTTTATGCCAGATTTAATGTCAACAGCCTAGTGGTGCGTTGGATTTCATTTATAGGATTTATTAATTTTTATCTAATGAACAATTTCACAAGGCAATTTAGATGATTACAAGTGTGAAATGTTTGCAATGAGGACCAGATCTTGCCAGCCTCGCTTGCCTGTAGTGCCACTTACATCAAAAGTAATTGAAAACAATTGTACATGAAAAACACCAAAACAAACAGGTTGAAAAACAGTCCCCACGAGCAAAGGATGCAGAGTGGGTATTTCAGTCAGTCCTGAGCCATGTGTTGCCTCCATACAGGCAAGTAGAGCTGAACTGACTGGAGGGATGGATTTACAGGAACAAGAATGGCACATTGATGTGAGGATCACACATTTGGGTAAGAGCTGCCAACGTGTTGATTTGGCCTCAACAGATTCTCCCTATGACAAACTCCCGGCTGATCACAGTAGGAACAGAATGAGGTCAAAGTTAGACATCCTAAAATCTCACCTTGTCCCTTCAAAAAATTTGAAAACTAAAGCAGGGGAACATTTAGTTACATACCATAATGAACCAAGCAGTAGATTATTTACCAAAAAGATCATCTGCTGAGTAATGTTTGTTGGGGTTTCTTTTTATATTTGATAGAAGGACGTTGCTTTCTCCTTCTGATCTTGGAATTATACTACAAAGCTGCCCATTTATAATTAATTACATTTTTGAGATATTTTTTGCTTAGGTGGCTGGAACCTTCCCAGCACCGGTGCCCAAAAACAATTACCAGCATCCTGTTCAGTTTGCTTCCAACTCTCCTTCACCCTCCACCCAGCAATAATTATATTTCTCCTCTGTGTTTCAGAAAACAGAGATTGTTTACCATAAAATTAACTTGACGTGATTCAAAAAGAAATGCAAAGCATTTTATAAGGAGTCAGAGAGAGCGAGCTGCAATTGTGAGCAGAGGATGGGGAAGACTTGTGCTTTCAGCCAGGGGAAGCTTCATCACAAATTAAGTTTTGTTTTCTTTACTTGCTGCAGCACAATGACAGCTTTGACAGACATATGGGTTGTTTAGAATCGTAAAGGCTTTTTAATTTAAAGTGCTTCAGGAATATATCTAGCTGCAGTGTATGACGTAGGCAATTTTTATTTAGCTGTATTCTGCTAAATGTAGTTTGTAATTGGAACACCTTTCAGCCCAGGCAGAGGAAAATCTGTTTCACTCTCTTGCATTGCTGAGCTGCTCTTGCAGCAAGGTCCTACCTAGGCCATGCATTCAGACACCACACATTATTCTCATTTATACTTATGGGAACTGGAAGGTACTTGAAGCTGTCATGTCCCTGACCAGACAACCAAAACCACAAGGTCTCTATGTCACCTGAGCCTTCTTTCAGAAAGAGAGAGTGGATAAGGCCACTCTGAGCTATTGGTATTTAGGTTTTCTCTTTTTGCAAGGGTGTGGTTTCAGGTTGGTTATGATGCTGTAAGGTTCTTTAAAATGTCGTATTTTTTCACCATGGAGCTGGTGACTGCACATGTTACCCATATTACATCTTTTGCTTAGTTTAAAAATGTATTGTTTTGGCTCTTTGCTTTATTTTTAATGTCAGATCTGTATGCTTTGAGACAGGACCTGATTTCAATTACATTGTATAAAACCCAGAATAAAGCCATTTGCTTAAGCAGAATCCTACTACATGACACAAACATGGCTGTGTTTGACTGTGGGATCTTCAAACCAAATGGTGCTTTCTGCCTCCTGCATTAGTCACTGCCAGTAAAGCTGTTGCAGCTCCAAGCTCTATTAGTTCAGGATGCAGAAACCACCTCATGCTGCAAATAAGAGATGGAAAACACGAGGCCTGCAAAGAGCTAAGAACTGTTAACTAAACCAGAACAGAGCTTGGGTTTTCTTTACCCCAAGCATTACTGTTTCTGCCAGTAGGATATAACACACACAAGTGAAACAATTCCCAAAGACAACCAAATGTCCAGAGAAAATCTCAAGGCAGAACGTAGGCTGTGCTTCCCACAGACTTGGCCACTGGTTTCTCCTGTTCTGAGATGTTCAGTCTTACAGACTAAGCACTGGCCCACCTTCTATCAATCCTTCATATCCACCTCCCATCATCAACCCTGTGACTGTTGCAGCCATGCTTTAATTACAGCTGTAGTAAATAATGATCCCAACCTTCCTGACTAACAATTCCTTATTACCTTGCTGAGTCGCAGGTCTCGTAAGATATCCGGGCACTGTTAGTGCTCAAAGAGTTTTCACATCCTCACCATTAACAGCTTTGATTTAAGAGCCCACACAGTACATCCTCTAAAGGGTCAACCAGAAGTTTCTCCTCAAGCCATTGCCTTCTCTGGAAAGATTCCTTTGAGAGCTGATGCCACCTGGTACAGGGTGAAGGAACACCTGTCTTATACAGACCTCAGCATCAAAGACCTACTTTGTTGTCAGTGAATTAACACCACATTAGGAAGGAGGGACAAAAAAGACTGAAAAGGCTCATCTATAAGAACATTGGACCCAGCTGAGATAGGACAGATTTAAAAGGAACTGTGAGAATGAAACAAAAGTTACACTCTGGCTTTTCTTTGAGAATTTAAAAATATCTTCTGCATGAACAAGTCTCCTAGGTATCAGCTTCAGAAGTAACTTAAAGAAAATTCTCATGTCATTTGTGGTTGATGTAATGTAAGAATCCTTTCTTACAGTCTTTCAGTGAGATACAGGGCAGAAAACTGGACTCCCACTCACAGGCAGATTTTTTTCTTCCCTCTTTGCACACTTGTCAAAGAATATGTCTTTTCCTCTTCAAATAGCGAGAGCCTATTCACAGAAATTCTGTGAACAGAGCCTCCATTTCTCCTTCAGTGGAGCACAGGCAATGTCAGGAGTGTTTCAAAGACTTATTAATCAGTAGTTATTGACATTAAGTTTGGATAAACACAGTAAAATCACAAATATTAATTCTGTAAGAATTGGGGGGGGGTCACACATCAGTAGGTATTTTCCCAGCACTTGATTATTTTATTTTCTCTCCTATTAACAAAACTACATAGGTTGGCCTTGTCATGCTGGGTTTTAATTGAGCCTGCATTCAAAGGCAAAAGACCAGATGATCCTGGCAAGCTTTTGCAGTGCTTCTGAGCTCATTTGTTCCCAGAATTGTGCTATAGATTATTTTATTTTTTAAAAATTTATAATAAAATACCTGAGTACTTCTGCCAGGGCATGGCTCACATTTTTCTCCTTAAGAAACCTTTATATACATCTGAGCTCTGCTAACTCAGAAAGATAGCCTGCTGTTTTCACTCAGCCAAAAATTGCCGAACGTCAGAGATACAGCAGGAAGAACATTTTGCTGCTTCTGTCACTCCCAACAAAATCTCTAACATTTTGTTTTATTTAATGGCTTCACTTTTCATAAGATGATTCAAACCCCTATAGGGGACCTACATTAGTCTGCTGACATTTTTCTGCTGGTATAATTATTATGTCCTTCTACAGTCTGCTTTTCATCTGTGCAGAATTCCTCCCCAGCACAGAAGAGTTTAGTTAAAGACCTCAAAGTAGAGAACTAGAGAAGCCAGAATAGCTCTTCAGCAGATTTTTTGATGGAGGGCAACTTATTTGGTATAACTGTGCATGTGCTGGGATGCCTGGCAGCAAATAGCAGATGGACACAATGCAACTGAGAAGAAAGAGTATTCCTATACTAAAAAAAAATATTGGGGGTGATGAGAGAGGCATGTTTATCTCTCCTTTACACTCCACCAGGCAAAACATGTTGCATGTTTCAGCCACTTAAACTACAGCAGGAATGGGGATTTCTAACACAGTACATACTGCAGTGTATATCTGTATAAATATAGATATTGATCACTCAGTTTATCATAAATCATAACAATTTGGTTACTCCATGCAAAGGCCAACACTTACAGTTTTGTATGCAAAACAAAGAAGGCTTTTTTAAGAAAGAAATAGACTCCACTGGGTTCTAAGAGTCTGATATAATTCTAATACAAAGATGTGCTGCTAAATGCTTAGAGTCCGAGCTTTGTTGTTTTTAAGGACAATCACATCTCCACTCAGCTGTATGTTTAAGCCGAGGTTACAGCTGGCCCCTCAAACACGTCTTGTTGCTAAGCAGGTGCAGATCTGAAATCAGAATAGAGCACTTGGGATATAAAGAAAGCAAATCCACCTCCTCAGATTTAAAGACAATATTGCCTTGGTAACAGGTAACACATGTGAAGTACGTGGTTAATTACGGCTTCCAGTTATAACAGCGACAAAACAGAAATGAAAATGAGAAGCACTGTAGCAAAATATAGACAGCCCTTAATAGTCAGGTAGCTTAAAACACTCTGGTATGCACCATGAAGCGATTGAAGAGACAACTGTGCAGGTCAGGTGGAAACAATGAACAGAAGTCTGGAAAACTTAGTTGGCCAGAGTGCTCTCCATAGGACAAGAAAGGATTCAGAGAGCTCGTGCCCTGCTCACTGGTGAGTGAGGAGTAAGGGGATGAGAAGATGAAGGTATCTGAAGCTATTTTAAAGGAAGAGTGCAACTGCATCCACAGTTGTGAAATTCTCCACTGCCATTATGTACAAAGCTTACACAAAGCTGAAGTGGACACGGATACCAGCACTGAATACCTTTCGTCCTTCCTTCCCCTCCAAGTGACTCTGACCTCGCCTGCCCCTCTTAGAAAAAGCATGAGATGTGAGCACATCATGGAGCTGGGAGAACTGAAACAGAGCCCTTTTAGCACAATAAGCAACCTCTTTGACAGCAAGAAACGGAATATGAAAACAGTCACAAATAGCAGTAAATGAAACAGAACCACTTTACACAGAGGAAAATGCAGCTCACTAAAATTAAAGGTTGAAGAAGAGGCCAGTAAGTAATCCACAGGTGTTAAAATCTGAATAATACTGCAATAAAAGCATTTGAAAATCTAAAGCATATATAACCTAAGGAAAGGAGGAATATCTGTCTCTACTGGTCCATTGACGGGTATTAAGTTCCCATTATATTCATAGCAGACAGATTTCTGACTCTCAATTAATTAACAAATAAGTAACTTTTTAAAGCTTCATCTGATTAAACAGGAAGCTTTGAAATTACAGAAATATTTCCATTTATGACACAGAATGTCTACACCAAACCAGACAAGGTGGATTTATCTTTTTAAGAAGCTTTTCATTACAGAAATGATGCACTTCTCTGTTCAGGGATATTTATGTTTGGATATTGTGTTGACACTTGGGGCCACTGGCACACAGCTACGGACTGAAAGGATTCCCTTGTATGTAAAGGACACGCAGCACCAGGAGCAGCACAGTCACTTAACTCAAGTCCACAGCTAACCCACCTTGGGGGAAGACCACTAAAAAAGTCAAAGCAAAGCAGGCTCACAGTACCTAAATTCAAGCTGCTGTTGTATTGAAATATTCAATTACATGCCTTAATTCTTGCAAATTTTGACTCAGTGCTTTTGTTACTCTCTAAAAGGGATGACGAATACTTGCCAGAGCCTCAGAAATCTGCCCAGGATTCACTGGTTTTTGCAGAGGTCTCTGGTAGCCTGTGGTAGAAGGCATGACCCATAATTCTGGGGTTAAGCTAAAGTTGACCCAGTAGCCTAAAGATGAAAGAGAGGATCAATCTATCCAGTCACACGTCTTTTAAGACAGCCAGCAGGTTTTGGATGTTTTCAGAGCCACAGTGATAAAATATCAGCCATATTCTCTTTCTCTGAACCGTTTATATAACTCTACAGCAGAGCTTTTCAGTAGATGCAGAAATCTAGTTATTGATCACTTGTAATGCTTAATTCAATTCTGAGAGGAAATAGCCTACATTTCATGGATACATTTCATTAAAAGACTATTTACTCATTTTGCATTTTATAAATGCTTTAGCAGAGAGATATTGCTGCCGGCTCGCAGGATACTATGATGAATTGGAAGATTTGTCACCAGTCTCCAACAAAATGTGAGGAAAATTATGTTAGTACACTATGATCTCCTAAAGTAATTAATAGAATCACAGAAAAATAGGGAAAGAATAGACCCAGAAAGGTCATCATAGGTATCTCCTTGCCTTAAGAAATGCTCAAATAAAATTACATTGCATCAAATAAATATTTTCTAATTAAAGATCTCTAATGACACTTAATAGATCACCTCAGAAAAACCAGCATCATGAGACAGTTTGCAGATAATTTTTTTATTGTCTAGTCTGAGGGTTTTTTTTGCTTCAGTTGATGCTCCTTGCAATCTGCCCTATCACAGAACACAGAAAACAGCTTAGAACCTTCCTTCCTACAAGACCCTTAAAGTTTTCAGCAACTATACATTCCTCCATCAACTTTCCCTTCCTCCATCCTCTAAGCTTTCATTTGTGTCAATCAGTCAGTCATTATATATCTTGTTTGTGAGTCTCTGGTCATTCCTGCTGCTGGTCTGTGTCCTGCTTTAAGTACAGTACCCAAAACTCAACAGGAGATACCGAGCAATTACTTGCACCTGTAAGAGTTAACTGTAAACCTTGCACATCAAAGCATTGTCTTGCTCAGTTTGACCCACATAACTCCTACCTCTGTCTTTGGAGACAAGTGTTCCCCATTTTGAAGTGAACTTTTGCTAAGATCTGAGTGCATTAATACAGCTGGGCTTGCACTCCATCAAGCTCAGCTCCAGCATTTCCCTGCCTGCCTTGTGAGAATGCCATGAAAACAGGCTGGCCTCAGCAAAGCCCTGTCAGTCTCTAACACCTACAGCTTCCTACCTGTCCACAAAAGAAGCTGCTTGGTTGTAAAAGAAAATTAGACTTGTTCGATGTGATGTGCTCTCAGTAAACCCACACCAGCAGTTATGCATTTCTCTGCAATGTTCGAGTTACTTCAGAGGATTTTAATTATTTCTTTCCCTTTTTTATTTTTTTTTTGACAGTTGAGGCTGAGCTGCATCGCTTCTGAAGACAGACACTGTTTGGTTTTTTTGTCTGTTTTCTAGTCTGTTTTCATCCACCTTCTGCTGGCTTGTTAGACCTGATGACTAATGGCTCCGCCTCTCTACAGACCATTTGTCTGCTGTCCTTGATGGAAGTTAAACAGCCCCATCCGATCCAAGAAGTTCTAATCTCTTTAATCTATTAAATTCTTTCTGCCTGTCCCCCTCCTTCCTTTTCCAAAGATTACATCTGCCAAATGATGGAGTTCAAAGTAACACTCTCTCTTTTTTGCCTGACCTTTCCAAATAATATTTATCTCTTTTCTATCAATATTCCAGCATATTTCATCAAGGATCTACTACAGTAAGTCAAATACCTGTTACGTATTAAAAAGTCTGTGGATAGATCTTGTGCAGGCAGCTAAATCAGATATTCAGGCACTAACACAGGACGTGCTTGAGCGAGTGTGGAATGGAAAGGGAGAAGCTGAAAAGGTTTGGAAATTAAAGAAAAAAATGCATCTTTAACTACAGCCAAGAAGGAAACCTGCATGAAGTTACAGACACAACTGGGCACAGCAGAACTGGAGCCCTCACGGGCACGCTGTAACATTCAGTTAAGGCCACACAGTTATTTAAACTTCTGATCTTGCTTCAATTTTCTGGGCAGGCCCTCTTTGAAACTCTGCACTGGAGATTTTTGAAATCATTTATGATTAATCACTGCCTATTTAATAGTTTTAGTACAGACATTGTTAGTGAAAATAAATTTGCTTTTGAGTTCTAGCCTTCATTCACAAAATCAACAGATATTTTATTCATACACCTATGTTTATAAGCTTAGCCTGAAGATAATAATGTGTAAGATCCTGACCTACACTTCACACATTCCCACGGAATCAAGGTCCTTTTGTCACCACACACACCTTCTATATTTTATGACTTTTCCTATTTTAATGGTGTAGCTGTATATAGTGCCTTGGGACTTAATAGAAAAACACTATCAACATTCATGCTATTTAAAGCATTATGAGTTGCTGTAAAATTTATTTACATTGCTATTATCTCTCTTTAAAAGTTTAAATGAATCACATTCCCAGGTTCAGAGTGAGTGGGGTATCAAATCTAGGAAGCTGTGATAGATCAGGCAGAAGGCTATGGCAGCCACAACTGAGGAATTCATAAAATAGAACAGTGTGAACAAAGGACATTTAAAAGTCATCTAATGCCACCCACTGCAATGAGCAGGGACACCTTCCACTAGACCTGTTTTCTCCAAGCCCCATCCGACCCAGCCTTGGCCACTTCCAGGGATGCAGCAGCCACAGCATCTCTGGGAAACCTGTTCCAGTGTTTCACCATTGTAAAGAATTTCTGCCCCTTGCCTAATCTGAAATTACCTCCTTCAGTTTAAAGCCATTACTGTTGTCCTATAGCAACAGCCTCTTTTTCCCTCTTCTTTCCTTAAATGGACAGAACAGCAAGTGCCAGCCCCCTGTTCAGAGAGAAGTGCTCATGGGTCTATGCAGGGATGTGTTCATTACCTTTGTCCCTTTTGTAATCTATATTCCAAAATATTACGTCAGGTAAAGTCTCATAAAAATCTACTACCATCTACATGTTCTGGTTTTGCTGCAATTTGGCTTCTGGGAAAAAAATCAATGTATTTTATGCTGAATATATTACTGTCATTAAGCTGGTTTATAATGGAAAACATCCCCCTTCACAAAACTCACCAGCATAACAGGAACCAGCATTAACTTCCCCAGCAAATGACTCTGCACATTACCAAAGCCCAAAAATCTTTACTTGTTTTTTCCTCTGGCCTTACAGAGAGGGAAACCTAGATGAAAACTTCTTCTAGACTTTATATGGATGGTGTCATAACAGCTATGAGGAAGGAAGATTTTGTGAAGAAAATAAACTTGCAAGATTGGAGGTCACGTCCTGACAAATGTGTGGGGAGGGGAACTGCCTACAGTTCATGAAACATCGGCACACGTATATCAAAGAGGAAGTTAATTCCATAAATACGTTCTAAAGTCACTGCATCTGAACACTTAATTTACTTCTATGCTCAGCCACAATTTATTTATAATCTTTATAAATATGAGGCATTGGGGAAAGCAGGTCAACATAAATTATTATTCAATCTATAACCACATCAAAAAGTAGATTAACATAGATTCTTAGCTTTAGATGTCTTTTACATTAGTTACCTCAGCAATTCGATGGCCATGTACTTGTGGGCTATCAACTGTTTTCCCTGAATTTTTTATTTTTAGAGAAATGGTAATTGACAGGAGCTTAACAGAGGAAAGCATCTCCTTTATAATTGAAGTACAAGCAAGGGGGATGGAGTCATTAAAGCCAGCTTCAATTTGTTTGATATCTGGAATCAAAGAAATAAAACATAGCCTGCAATCCATGGCTGTTTCTGTTACAGTAGCAAAGCTGTGCTTTTCCATTTGGAAAGGTAATTGTGATATGGTCACTTGCAAGATTTAAATTCTATTCTCTGCCAAAAGGCCCAGTGTTCCTTCCACTGAAGTCAAAAGCAAAACCTAAAAAAGCTGCCATTGTTTCTATTTAGTCTCTTTATCCATGGCACCAGAGATGAAAGAAACAAGAAAAACACCCCATCATTTCAATATTTGGTGCTATGACATATTTTAAAACACTAAATATTATCCAACCATTTTCAGTTGCTGAATTTCTAAGGCTCAATCTTTATTCTGTACATGAAATAATCTCACCTTAAAACCTGCATCAGAAACAACCTCTACTGACACACTGTTCCCAAGGGCTTTTGTTCCACAGGGAAAGCATATGCTGCTAACCACGAACCCAAACTGATTAATACACACTCTCCCCTGATCTGAGCATGCAACTGTTGCTCCATGTTTCACAGCAAAAGACAAAGTTGAAACCATGTCAGGAAGATGTGTTCATTATGTCAGCCTTTGCAGTAATGTGTTTTTCTGGCCAGCAGAAGCCAAGGGAGATAACTTCTTTTCAGGGGTACCAGAAAAGACTGTGGCATTACCTCTTCATTGGTGCAGCCTTCTCTTTGCATGTGTTTGGCCAATTTTCCTGCCTTTTAAATAATCTGCAGCTGGAGATAAAGGTCAACAAATTTCTAAGTCCTATGCCCATTTCTCCCCAGCACATTCAGTTCATAACTGTGCAAGGGGTTTCATATACCAAAAGCCCTTGCTTGCTGTTTTCAACCATTTCACTTAGGATAATAGAAGTTTTTACTTCTTCCTATAAACCTTGTCTGGAAAGAAATCTTGGAAGATGAGAGTCAGAACTTTGACTTGCCATCCTTCCTTCAGCAGATGATTTATATTCAGGGAGTTCATGCATATTTAATAATATAGTTCAAATGTTAGTCTGAAAGCAGAATAGGATTTTCCCTTTCTCTTAAGTTTTTCCCTTATATATTTTGTCTAGTTTTCAGGAAACAAGAGTTTGCACAGAAATTTGAAATCTCCTTGCATTGAATTGTCTATGAAGAAATCATTCCTGGAGTCCATTCCACAAAGCCCTTAAACCCAGGATCTTTCCCAAATTGAGAAAGATGAAGTTTATTTTTATACTAATGAATGGCTAATCATCAAAGAAGGAAGATATGGTCTTGATGAATTTCCTGAAGTCATGAATTATATTTCATCAACTTGATATGCAAGTTCCAGATATCTCTCCAAGCACTAGTTTTCTTGAGGGAATGCAGACGAGAAAGTCCCACTGAAACACAACTTTCTTGCCCTTCTGTTCTTGGTTTTAAACTTCTGTATGCAAAAAGTACAAAATACAAAAAGGAGAGCTGTGAGCTTCTCTCAAAGGCATGGACAATGAGGAAAAAATCTAGTACTGAAGCAGAAATCCAGTCTCTACAGCCACTGCAATGTTCGGTGGGATTGTGCTGTTCTTGAGAAAGCTATTTCATGAGGAAATGTGAAATGTTCTAAGACACAAAAGTATATCATAAGATGTCCATCTTTTGCTGCTGCTCGAAGAGCCCTTTCACTTCCCCAGCATCAAAGGACTGTTTCACAATTGATTCCCATTTCTCCATATTTTCCTCCTTTTCGTTGCCAGCAAAGCCCTGCTGTCATATTTTCAGAGTCTGCTTTGAGAATGCATGTTCCTTATTGGTCAGACTTTCAAAAAAGAAGGAAGATGGAAGAGAAAAGCAGCATTGCTTAAACCATGGGAAGCTACAGGAAGAAAAGTACAAGAGCCCTTCTAGAGGCAATGGAGAAGAAACATTCCTTTTATTACTAAAAAATTCCTGGAAAATAAATATGCAATAATCTCTATACCTAAAAGAGAACTGGTAACTCAACAAATATTTTTGAGTGACTTCAAGACCACTAATTCTTTTCCTCATGGCTTCTGGCCAACTATCCCATTCTTTCCTGCTGGCCCACCCAGAGTGAGAGGGAATGCCTCCACAATATTTTTCACCTGCTGTAGAGTCTTTCATGAGGATTCCTCAGAATAATGGAATCCATTTTCAGAATAGATTTTGAACAAGAACCTAGACCCTTTTTGGTGCTTGATCTCATCTGCATCCATAACTGAAATAGTCTACCATCAGTTACATACCCAACATTTCAATAAGAACATTTAGCCATTAATTAATTACTGATATATAAATACTATATTTTCAACACTGGAGAGAGAATACAAGTACAGAAGCATAAAGATAAATCACACAGCTGACTCAGTAACTTAGGTAAAAATAGAGGATATTCATGTTCAGCTGATAAACTCCCTGAAATGAACTTTTAAGGTGTTTAAGCTTATGAAATTTATGACATCAAAGGCAAAATATAACAACTCCAAGGAAAGTAAATAAGGGGAACTGACAAAGCTTTTTTACAATTCATATTAATTCTAGATAGTACAAAACCAGATTCATTACAGTGGCTCAGAGAACAAACAGATATAGATGTCTGTAAGAAGGAATCTTTCCCAGGATGCCTAAACAGACAGGCCACTGAATAAAACTACAAAGCAAGAGGTGTGATACACATTCTGTACTGAAATCCATTACAGTTGCGTATATATTTCCGTGACAGACACAAAAAAAACAGAATGGAAAAAAGCACAAACCTACAAATCATGTAGGTATTATTGAATTAGCCTGAGAATTCAAAGGGGGGAAATGAAGTAAAAAAACCCCACGAAGTCCTCTTGTTTTGTCCTCTCAGTATCACCACAGTCCATAAGGGGACAACAAACAGACCAACAGACATCTCCATTTTTATTTTAAACTCTAACACACCAGGTACCACTGCTTTTCACCAGCAAAATAAAGATATGAATTTACAAGCCCCCTGTCCTTACTGTTCAAATCTGACCCTTTTCCTTCTTCAGGTATGTACACACATGGACTCCTATCCAAACTCAAGTCACAAATAAATTAAAAGCAATTATATGTCTGTTCTTTGGGGGAGAAAAAATAAAAGCAATAACTACAACCCTACACCCCTCCCTAAAAATAAAAACAGAACAAAACTAAACAAAAAGGAGTTCAGATTATTTAAGCACGGAGACCTGGTCCTGGATGTTTTTTTCAGGTAAAGTTTCTGCTGTGACATGTGGCTGTTCTGCAGCAGCCTGATCTCTTTATGGCCCAGTTGCAACCCCACACACCAGCCCTGGAGAGGGAGGACTCACTGTTTCACTGGCAGGAACAGCCCCAAGAAACACCATACAATCACAATCCCAAGAAACATTGTTCTTCAGAGACACACTTTTCCCTTCACTTCTACCTTCTGTGACTGGAAACCAAAAATAATTTGTTGTTGCCTTGTATTAGAAGAATTAATTTCCTTCTTGGCACAGAGTCAGTTGTTCTGTCCAAAAGGAGGGGAGATGGATTCCTCCCATGCCCTTTACTGAGTACAGCCACCAGCTTACCCCGTGTCTGGACCTAAGGAAGTCAGAGGATGTACAAACACAAGTTAAAAGGAACCTGCAAGGGCATTTCTTTTTTTTTTCCTCCCCCAAGTTTTCTGCACTGCAATCAAGGCCTTAATTTTTTTTAAAGAGGGTTAGAAATTAAATCTAGTACCAGTGCATCTGCACTGTTCTCACCATCTCATTTGACAGATGTGTGTGAAGGAAAGGGAAAAGAAAGAAATGCAACATGCATATTTTAAAAGTCTTTATTTTTAAAGTTTTGATCAGAATTCCTAATCTTTAAAATTAAGCCTATATCTACATACATGTGAATAGCAAGTGAGAGTCATGACTTAGCAGTGTCCATTCTTCATCTCAGAAATCATGGATAAATGCACAGAGCCTAAATTCCAGCTTTTTCCACCCCTACTGCCACCCATTCACTGGGTTCCCACAACAGCATTCAGCCAGACAATGGGAAATAGTAGTCTAATTGTCTAACATTATATTTAAATAAAGTTTCATAAAACCTGTAATCCTCACGAAAAAAAAAAGTTAAGAAAAAGAGAAAATAGGGGAAAAAAGAAAGAGAGGCAAACAGCTTTTCAAGGTTTTGGTGAAACCAGGAATGCTGCCTGAATCTTCAGCCCTCCAGTCTGAACTTCTGTATTTCAGTTTTGCCACACAGCCTACCTGAGTCATACTAAATCCGGAATTTCTTCAAACTAAGACTACACCTGAGATGCTGTGATGAAGTCTTATTGAATGTGATTCAACTTCAGTAAGCTTCTTGTTAATGACAATTAGCAGCACAGGTCAAGCCTCTGTAGTTTTATACTATGAGTTATATACTCCTGATCATATAAAGACAATTTTACACATTTTCCTTGTGACAAAACTATTTGGCATATTTGGTGTTTTAATGTAGTTTTAATATCCTGGTGAGAACAAGAAATTCTATGGGTGTACTAGAGCACCTCATCCTCAGTCAAATCTCTCCTTCCTCCTAGATGTTTTGCTTTCTGCAGCATAACTCCACTGATGCTGTTCCTGGATATCTGTGTGTATTTATCTCTAGAAACATATGAGGAAAAAAAAGATGGGATGCTGTTTGCAGGAGATAAGGCTCTGATTTCAGACTTGCTTTCAATTTTAATACAAATTTGGCTTTACTCCATGTGTTTTAACCACGAAGAACTGTGTCTTCCTATTAGCATGCACAACAGCTTCTAATGAACATGTAATGGCCAATATGGTACCCAGATACAAGACTTCTCAGTATTATATTGCATACGTGACTGTTCATTGCTAATGCAATCCATCTGGGTCCTGGAAGGCAAATGTGACAGAAAACAATTGTCTACTAGTTTTAGTTGAACTGATTTCAAATGAATTTGTGCATGTGAAAATGGCAGGTCATGTCAAAAGGGACTTTGACAGAGGAATGAACGCTGCACCTATAAACAGACTTGATCCATGGCAGAGAAAAAGTCTCCAACAATTTCTTAGTGCAATGACAGTGAAATAATGAGAATGAAATCCAGACTGAACATCATTCAGTATGTTGTTTAACTCCAAGTACTTAAACAGTTGCTTGTGAACCAATTTATTCATTATCTATTATGGATAGAGTTGGAAGCAGTGAGATAGGTCTGTAAATAATAAGCTGAGTGGGTTTGCTTTCTCTCTCTCTTATATAGCAGGATAACATTTGCTTTCTACTACTCTGATGGAGAAGTTCCAAGATGCAGTGATAAATTGAGCATATAGGTGATAGGGCCCTGGTATTACATGAGCAGCCAGTTTAAAAATTTTTGGAGATACCCCAGCAACACATCCCATCAGAACCTGCTGCTGCCATTTCTACATTTGCATAAGCCAGGCTGTCTCACAAACTGCTGCTCCTGTTCCTACAGTTTTCCCAAGCCAAACTCCTTCAATCTGTTGCAGTTTTGAAGGCCAAACCCCTTCAATCTGTTGATGCTGTTTCCAAGTGTGGCTGATGCTCCAGCAGTTGTCCAAGCCAAGCTCTGGAGTAGTCTTTTGCTGTTTATTCTTAGCTTGCTCAGCTCCGATCCTGGCTGGATTTAGGCACCTAACAGAACCCTAAATCATGAGCCTACTCACCTGACACCCCTCTCTATTCAAACAGGAAGGATGGGGCAGCCCCAAAGATTTATTCAAATCTCAGGTAAGTGGAACTAGTGAGGCATCCCAAGGAACAGGGATGAATCAGATCCTCCACTAGGCTCCACAAAGGATTGCCTCTTTCCTATTGAATCACGTAATCAAAATGGAGATAAGATTCTCATATGATGCACTTATAACAATCCATTTACATAATACTCTTTATTCATTTTGACATTCCAGCTGCATCTCTACTGCAGGAGGATGAGAGCCCTGTGGCCCAGTCTTCCACACAATCCCTACTGCATCCCCTGGGACAGGTAGGGATACCATACACCCCTCTTGTGCATTCCACAGTCACATCTATTCCCCAGCAATGCTTTTAGAAATCACATTAACCTCATTCAATGGTTTTGTTTCCTTTCTGACTTGCCACTTCAGAAACAGCACAGGCAGAAGAACAGAAGAACAGAAAATAAGCCCTCCAGCAGGCCTTTTTCCTACATAATCAAGCAAGACATGGGACAAAGAAGGGAAATATGTACTGCACCTGAGCTGGGATGATTTTATAGTGATTACTCTGTTTCCCTTGCCAGTTCTAGATTTAAACCTTCTACAGACCTAGTGCCTATGACAATGCCTCCTGCCTTGAACTATGGAAGGCCTACCTGGCCTAGTCTGCAGTAAGTTTACATCTGCTAACATAAAACATGCAGAAAGGGGCAAGTGTCCCTCAGCCAGGATTATATTTTACAATTGCAGAGGTGTCAGGTGAACAAACCACAGTGATTAAACTGACTGTCCCTGTCCTTTTCTGCTGCACCTCAGCATCTGTGGGAGAGGGGCACCTGGGTCAGCCAGGGAGCAACTACCTCAAGGATGACACATTTTCCCCCTCCATCTTTACTTGCTGGATTCTATGTGAAAAATTATTTCATTCTGCATCTTGATAAGCACATGTCACAGTCAAACAAAGAGTTATAGCAGGTCATATATCCCCCACCAGCACGTTCCCATTTCTGTCTGCAGAGCGTGTTTATTGCAGCTGCTGCTTGTTACCCTCCGAGATGAGCTTTGGTGCTGCTGCTGATTTCACAAGGCCACACAATCAATGTAAACACCTCGAAACTTAAAAGAGGTTATAATTAAAAAGGAATATGTCGATTCATGATGGTCTGCTGAAACACTGGTTACACAGCTTGAAAATAATACAAGTAAATTGGCGTAGAATCAAACTAAAAATATTCCACCCAAAGTACTGTTGAGGCTAACAGCAGGTATGGATTTAATGGAGTCAGTCTCTGTGTTTGTCTTGAAATACATCCCCTATTACCATCCTTTGTTTTAGTGTCAAAAACATATGTAGGAACTCGGCAAAGAAAGGTCTGGGCCTTGGACTAATTTTTTTTTTTTCTCTTTTCATTCTCTTTTTTTCCCCCTCTCTTAAAACATGATGCAGTTATAAATACTGCTACAGATGTGAGAAAACAATAGCATTTTTTTGTTGTAAATGTTTAATTATTTTTTTATCAAACCACCGGACCTAGCATTTTTTATCTTCGCAAAGCTTTAGAAACAATACTCAGTAATGATCAATCGTTCTTGTACAGCCCGTGAATACTAAAGACAGAAAATAGCTTTTACTTTGCTTCCATGTTTGAGATTTTTTTCCTAAAAAGTTGTTCTTTGCAATGTTGCAATCATCTAGCAGGCTGTAACAATTGCCTGGTTTTGTATCTTTATCTGCCACATGCTCCAAGGTACATTTGGGAACCAAGTTTGCCACTCCTTATCTTCTAAATCTGTCACCAGTTGAAAAGGATGACGACTCAGAAATCTGTTTTTCTTAAATCTGGTTTGCTCTGTTGTACCCATTTTCAAAGTGCACATCCAAGTCTTAAAACAGTAAAAAAGATATATAAAAACACAAACTTTCTACTGGAATAAAAAGCTTCCCTGAGGTTTTTTCAGATTCCTGTACACCATTCAAGTAATATATTGAATTTTCTGTATGAATAAGTATATCCTGATACAACCTTTAATAAATATTCATTTTCATTCATGAAGAACATGTTTAATCCCCTGAAGACTAAATGCACTGTGCAACAGAGAAACCAGAGCTGATCCTAAGGCATACATCACATTAACCTGTACCCACATTCTGAACAGTTAATACTCAGAAAAGCAGCAAGTGCTCCTAAGGATTGGAAATGGTTTGATGCAAATGGAAAATCCATGTGTAAAAACACTGCTAGTATAACTGCAAATTAATTTATGTTGGGAGGATCAGAATGCTAAACACCTTTATTGGTGATAAGTGATGTTTTTTTCTGTTCTCTGAGAGTGTATTATACATCTCTTGTCAAGTTGTTGCTGAGATACCATGTTATCCAAGCACTTATATTGAGATTTATAAAAGAAAAAGAAGACTACTGCATGTATTATCAGGGATTATCTACCCACTGCTTTGCTACTTGCAGCTATTGTTTACAAACACAAACAGGTACTGGGGCTGCCAGCATTTCAGGGGCTGTATCTACCCCTAGAGTTGGTAACTCAAATATTAACAACTGCCTGGTTTGATTCTGCATAAGAGTTGAATAACTTCAGCACATGCAGTTTCACTTATTCAAATAATGGGGTTTTTTAAGAAGAAAAACTTAAATGACATCCCTGCAAAATGCTCAAAACACTTGGAAAGTTAATTAGTACAACAACAATAGATGGGGATCACACAGCCCCATTAAAAGAAAATACTTTGATCAAAAAAAAACAACAAGCCAACAACCTTGAAGTTATAAGCAACAAAATGCCAGTAAAGATACCAAAATCAGAACAAACAAAACCAACCAAAACTCAAAAAAAACCCCACTAAAAAAAAAACCCACCAAGCCAACCCAAAACAGAAAAGCACCACCAAAGCTTTCCAAGACCCTACTTTGTTCTTTTTAAACTCACACAAGCATTAGAAATGGAAAATACCCCCAAAACCAACCAAATATATGATCCATTTTGCATCAGCCTCTGGAGCTGCACAATGCTTGTGCTAGAGGGGAAATTTGCCATATTTATCACATAGACCTGTGTCCACTATGTTTCCTATCAGTTGACTAGTAAAGCATGAGAAATTTAGCCTACACAGGTAATGAACATTAGATGTGTCTAAAAAAAAGAGAAAGGCATGCCCTCCCAGGTATCAGTAACACATTTGCACACAATCATTGGTTAAAATTTAAACAGAAAGACATTTCATAATTTTTATGGGTAGTAATACCTTAAAAAAGGAAAATAAACCTGGCAGAGAAAGTACCTGAGCAATATAATCTGCTAACAAGTGATCTTAGTGCCTTAGGTGGTCTCGAACAACAAGAGCTGAACTGCTGACTAACCACGATCAATAATACATCAACCAAGACATGGCAGATCTTTAAAATCCATAGTGCTTATTTGAATGGGGTTTTGGGGTCATGAAAAGCAACATGACCCAAATTGTATTTACTTCTCTCTGAATTAATCTAGAAAATTGCTTCAATACATACTGACTTCATTTTTACCGTTTTGGACCATTAAGTGGGATATTATAAAATCACGTTAGATAATTGCATCTTTTGTTGTTCTTATACACACCCTATGCTTTTAGGGCTCTTTGAAGGTGTTTTTCATTTTGTACTACTGGAGAATCATAGAAGGGTTTGTGCTGGAAGGGACCTTTAGAGGTTATGTAAGTCCAATGCCCTGCAATGAGCAGGGACACCTTCCACTAGAACAGGTTGCTGAGACCCATCCAACCTGGCCTTGAATGTTTCCAGGGATGGGGCAGCCACAGCTTCTCTGGGCAACCTGTCAGAGCCTCACCACCCTCATTCTGAAGAATTCTTTATGTCTGGGCTAAAAGTGTACACTGACAGCTCACATCCAGCTTTTCATCCCACAGTACCCACAGGTCCTTCTGTGTAGGGCTTCTCTCAATCCCTTCATGCCCCAGCTTGCATTGATACCAGGGACTGCCCCAACCCAGGTGCAGCTCCTTGCCTTTGGCCTTGTGAAACTGCATGAGGTTCCCACAGGCCCACTCCTGGAGTTTGCCCAGGTCCCTCTGGATGGCATCCTGTCCCTCAGGTGTGCAAACCACACCACTCAGCTTGGTGTCATCTGCATCCTGTTGAGGGTGCACTCAATCCCACTTGTCAGAGTCACTGGTGAGGATATTAAGCAGTGCTGGTCCCAGCACAGATCTGAGGCACGACACTGATCCCCATCCAGACGCTGAGCCGTTGAACCCTCTGGATTCAACCATCCAATCCAACAGTCCTCCCATCAAATTCCTCTCTGTCCAGTTTAGGATGCTGAGGGTACCATGTCAAAGGCCTTACCAGACAGATGGCACCTGTAGCTCTTCCCTTGTCCGTTGATGTAGTTACTCCATCACAGAAATCCACAAGATCAGGCAGGCCAGACTTGCCCTTGGTGGAGCCGTGCTGGCTGTGTCTAATCGTGTTCCCTGTCCTCCATGTGCCTCAGCATGGCTCCCAGGAATACATCCATCAAAAATCACTCTGTTTTGCTGAAATTTTTTGTCACCATAAAATGACATGGCTTGAATGTTTTCAAACTCGTATCACTAAAATAAGGAGTGTCATGCGAGGAAAAAGGCCTGGTAGAAACCCCTGCTCATCCCCTTGCTCCAAGGGCTATTACACTGTAGTCCTTCAAAAAGACAGCAGAGGAGACAAGTCTAAAATGACTGTGTCTAAATAAAAGAGGAGTTTTGACAGAGTTAAACTCCTTTTAATACACCTGAAAAGTCATGCATCTCTCAAGTCCTAAGTATTCTCTGCTATCATTCACTCCAACAGGAGGCATTAGGACTTAGCAGGATCCAGCTTATAGTTCTAACAGCAAGTGGCATATCAAGAGCATATCACTCTCCATCACCAGGATTTTGAAATGCTGAGCATTTTTTAATACAGCACCCCAGGTGTTTGCTGCTTAAAACATACTCTACATGAGCATCTGCAGATGGCATGTCAACGGGGAGCCATCGAGATTCAAAAGCACTAACATTCTCTTTGGGACCCCACGCTGGGGCCCTAAACAAAAAAAAAACCAAAAAAAAAACCACCCATCACAACAAACACAACAACAGGAGGGGGAAAAAAAAATCTAACAAAGAAAATCCCCAGTATGAAATGTTCTCATGTCCAGCAAATGCAGGACCTGGTCCTGCAGTCCCTCTTCAAGTAAATCACCCCAGTGAAAATGAACAAGAGAGGCAATTCAGGCAGTGTGCTGCACAGGTAATGTTTGCCCTGGATAACTGAACCATGATTAATTCAGTCTAAGTTAAGCTCAAGTAAGACCATTACTAACTGTTTTCATGTATGAAGGATTGATTTTCTTTCACAGTGAAAGGAGGCTTGGGTTGCAGCGCTCCTAAAATGAAGATACAGCACATGCTGGTTTTTGATCAAAGGATGGTGCAGGTGATGTACCTGTTTTGCCTCACACCACACTGGAGGGTGGGGATGTGAATCTTCTCCATTGCAGGTTTGCACACTTATGTAATATATAACAAAATCAGCTAAGCGTGGTCTAACAAGGAACGTAAGTTGCAAGGAAAAATTAAACATTTTTTCCTGCTTCTGTAAACTAATCAGAGCATTTAGGGGCTCTAATTCCAGACAGAGGTTGTCTAGCCTACAAACAACACCGATATGACCAAAAGTATCAAATAGTCAATAATTGCTAGAAATTTTTACACAGGTTGCACAGCCAGGAGGCACATGATGAATAAATGGCACAAAAATCGAGATCTGTGTGTGAGTAGAACACGAATTCTATTTGACAGACATATGTAAAGCACTGCCTACAGGAAGGCTTATATTCAGAGATTTACAAGAACAAATACAGAACTACTGTGTATAGATTATGTTGTCTTTCTGAGATAAAGAAATGCAACCACTTTAAGGAAAGCTGGGTTTTGTCAGCTCTAGATAAGGGTCTTCTCTATATAACTGCAAAGTAAGCATCAACAGCAGATTTTGATTCTCATTTGTCACTCAAAAACACTTAGGAAGAAAAACAGCTCAAGGAATATGAAAGACTAAAATAAATTAGGTGCTCATTTTCCATGATAACTTAACACAGCCATTTAATAGGATGAAAACATTTCAAATCTAGGACTATTACACTCTACTGTGACACTCTAGACAGTAAAAGACATCCTACCCACAGTCATCATCACCACTTAATTTAATAACAATCTAAAATTAAGAGCAATTGACTCTCTAAATACTTGAAGAAGATTACGAGAGTGAACCATGATGGAAGAAATCACTTGCTTGAAAGCTGTTTTAAAATTCTTTGCATTATGACAGTTCACTTTCAAGAGCTACTTCGTGAAGGATTATCCATGAAGCAATTTTTTATATATGCAGCTGTCCTGTGGCCACACATTTCTTTTAAAAACTAATGAAAGCAAGCTATAAGTATTTGGAAATTTGGAGTGATTCTTACGTGTTAAAATGCATAGCATTTAAAAACAGATCAAGATGAATCTGAAATAATTAGACAGTGAACAGCAATGGTTGTGAATTAAATTAATTATGCCCTTTAGCCAGCTGTTTTACACAGGATAATCTCCACCACAGAGAACCACCAGCTTATGAGAACTGTCTTCCTTCATTTCAGCATTGTGATTGAGATATGCCATAGAGACTACACTTGGTTTTTCTTTGCATGTAAACACTTAATTGCATGAGAAGTTAATGAGAAGTCTAAAGCAAGTACTCAGGTTTTTAAGAGGAAAAATGATACTGTCTCACCAGCTTGTTTCTCACCTTGTTAATGATACTGAAAACCTAATTTTGCTAAGCATGAGGAAACCAAGTTTGACTCAGTTCTAATAACAGATAACTTGCAGAAGTAAAGAAACCAGCTGAGAGATCCCTGTAAGCTTCAATAGGCTTTGGATCAAGCACATGGCAATTTTGCTTTTGTTTTTCTAATTAAACTTGATTATACCAACCCTCCTACACTGAGCAAACTCTTGCACTGTAGATATGACCTGCGGCATTATTTAACCTGCTGGGATGGTGTTATTTCATGGTCTAAAATTACACAGTTTGTTTAAAACAGAGGTGGACTATCTATGTGAGTGCACATTGAAAAAGTACTTTTTGTGTTGCATATCATTCAAGCTGAATATGCACAGCAGTATTTCAGCCAACTTTGACAGTTCAAATTCTTCTTAATGGTTGTAAAGAAAAAAGAATGGGTAACATGCCATTTCTCAGTCTATTTCTCCTATTTTTCCTGCTATTTCACTATGGGAAACAAACAAATAATAAATCATAGCCAGAAAGAAAAAATTTTTGACATTTCTTTTCATACCTTACACATAGTTGCAGCTTTGTGTTGTGTTGGGGTTTTTTTTATGAATGGAAATATATTTAATACAAAGTACTGGGAAATTTACATTTCATTTTTATTCTTTCGCAGGCATAACTGTGATGGTGTGAAACAGGCATAAATTAGGTAATACATACTAGGCAACACACTAAAATACACTTAAGAGCAATCAGTCAGTACCTGTCTTCTCTTTGGTTGCTAAAACAGCAGATATGCTGTCCTGTCTGTGCTCCGGGCAAAAATTTTACATCAAAAATTCCCTAACAAAACTAAATATTACAACTTCACTTATTTGATGTGAATATAATATATATAGTTGCATGTTAATTCAGTGACAAGTTTCCTGTCTCTGTACTGAATAGGATCGATGAGCGGGTTTCTATGTACTTACTGTAATATTTCTTTATTTCTAGATAAATAATTTCTTGATTAAAAAAACTAAAAAATATGCAAATTTTGGTTTTGTCATTTAGCTACTCCTTAAGGTCTATCCCTCCAATTTCAAGAGTGTAATTCAGCTTCTCTGCTGCTGAATGGGGCAGGTCTTGTTGCCCACCTTCCCTCCAGGCTCACCATGCTCAGCCCACACCTTGCCCAGCACTGGCATCATTTGGTCTTCTCAATTCCATTCACAAATCCAGAATAAAATTATTCATCTTTGTCTAGGGGTTTCTTCCTTCCTTTTTTTTTTTCTTTTTTTTTTTTTTCTTTTTTTTTTTGGCCTAGTAACTTGAGCCAACTCAAGGATAGGTAGAGATAAAAGCTACAGCTGACACCAGCTGTGCTGATAAGAGGGTCAGAAAGCAAGGGTGGAAGGATGAGGACAGAGGAGAAAATGGAATCTTCCCTTAGCTTGAGCCCATGCAGAAACATTGAAATGTCACTGATGGAAAACCAAGATAAAGAGCATTAAGAAGAATTCCAGCTCAAACCAGACTAAAAGCCAAAGTCAAACACGGGGAGCTTGGAGAAACTGTTCTGCCCTGGATCTTTTGAACTGACACTGGGGGTAAAGCCAACCACCGTGGAAGGTACAGGCAGCCCCTGAGCTGCTCTGGCTACTGCTACTCCATGGCCACAGAAATGGCAGCAGCCTTAGACAGGTGGCAAAATTAGGATGGGCAGGAGAGTTTGAAATGTCATTTCGAATTGTGAAATTGCATTTCATGCTCTTAAATAGTACTTTTAATTTTAAACCTTCGGTGCATTTTGAAGTTTGCCAAACAGTAATGTGAACTATTTTCAAGGCACAGACTGTATTTTGCTTTGAAAACAAGTTACAGTGGATGATGAAAAGCACTAAGGCACTTTTTCAATAAGGTGTCTCAAGAAAATAGATATTTGTAAGCAACAGGAAAGCTTCAATATGATGCATACAAGTGCATTTGCAAATCCTTCCCTGGAGGACTGAATGATTTAAAGAAATACCTTAAATTTTATTTTGCCTTTAATTTAGGTGTTAAAATCTAGCTTAAGACAAGAGTAGAAGCAAGCAGCTGCTACAATCTGGTGGCTGCTGGGCAGCCTATGCAAAATGAACCATTAGTTTTAGACCTGTTCCTATTAGATAAATTCTCACTTTGCAAAATCACCTCTGCGCCCAAACACATTCGTCAGCAACCACAGTGTCTTCGGCATATGGAAGCAGTGAAACACAAAAGTTATTACTGATAAATTAGCTGCTTCTTTCCTGTTACTGCAGGAAGGGGGTTGCTGCTGATGAACTGTATTGCAGCTATGCATAACCTATTCCTAAAGCACTGGTGTTTTGTCTAGGGGCTTCTACTGCCAAGAAACACTCTTTCCCGTTATTTCCCAAGAGGCCCAGATCTAAGTGTAGTAGAGGATTTCACAATTAGTCTATTTTCTCATGAGATGCAGCCTAAATTTTTCTTCCTCTTAACTCAATCACATTTTTCCAACTTAAAATCTCTTCTGCTCTACATAATTCTTGCGGCTTCTGTTGTCTGAGTCATAGTAGTTACATTTATATCACCCTATTCTCCCCCTGTACATCAACAACCAAAATGTTTTTGGAGTTTTCTTCCAGCTTTTTGGTTGTTTGGGTTTTTTTTCTTTTAGTGGGGATTTTTTCTAATTTTCTTTTATAAAAATTTTTTCTAATTTTTTTTAGAAAAAAATTTCTTTTTTAGGGGAAGGGAGTTGTTTTGTCTTCTTGTACCAGCCTCACATCTCTCTGAGAGCTTCATGATTCCTTTCCTATTTACATTTCTTATTTTCCCAGACTCCACCAGATCACAGGACAGAGTGACTCGAGAGGAACGCTGGGGCTGGGGCTCCCTGCAGGAGCCATAACCCCACTGCAGGATGGATTATGGCTTCCAGTAAAGGACACCAAACACCAAGCCCAGAGCCAAGGCAAGCTCCAAGGTTTGCACAATACACCATCCTTCTCCCAGTGCCACTCTGAGACATAAGTGAAGGAAAGAAGGGAAGAAAAAGTTATCATCACTGCAGCCATGAAACTAGACAAGTCCACTGAGTTTTCCTCGCTTGAGAGGAAAACCAGGTCTGTGGCATGGCCCATTGTTCCTCAATTTTTTTACAATATTGCTTCATTACAACTGTGTTTCAGTAGTTTCTGAACTCACTACAAGAACAGAGCTGCACTTTCCTCCAAGTTCTGTGCTGTGCACCATCCTCGAACACCCAAGACGTGAGGAGCCCTCCAGAAACCTCCAGGACCATAACACCTCCCAATCCTTCTCCCTCAGGCACGACACAAAAAAATTAGCTCCGACCCTGATCTTAGAGGTGATCTGCAAAGGTTTTGCTGAAAATTAAAAGCTTGTTTGAGATCCCTTAGGAAGATAAAAGTACACAGCTTGGCTCAAATGGAATTACAGCAGTATTAAAAA
The DNA here is from genome assembly GCA_013397975.1 of Machaerirhynchus nigripectus. Lineage (NCBI taxonomy): Eukaryota > Metazoa > Chordata > Aves > Passeriformes > Dicruridae > Machaerirhynchus > Machaerirhynchus nigripectus. The sequence continues at coordinate 173,134 of VZRQ01002421.1, read as the reverse complement.
GAGATGTGAGGGCCAGACTGCCAATTACTTTCACCTTCATTCAGGACACAGAGCTGTGGAAAAAGCAAGAGGTGAGCCTTCGCACAGCTCCCTTCATTTCAGGAGCAGCCTGGAACCTGCCCAGTCCTCATGTACCAACCTCATGGCAGAGGTGCTGGCTCACACCCCATCAGTGGGGAGGGGAGTCATTCCTGTCCTGCCAGTCATGGCCCTACAAAGGCCCCAGCAGCATCCCTTCCTTCCATCCATACCTTCCTGCTTTCCTGCCTCAGAGTCTGGGCTCAAGCCAGCATCCAGGCATCACCTCAGCACCGCGCAGGTGTGAAGGAGGTTTGGTGGGACGGGCCTCCAGCTTCCCCTGACAGACGGATCTCATGGGCAGGATGTGCCTCCAAAACACACTGTCCCTAATTCATCCCCTCTGGAGCTCTCAAAAAACATTGCCTGAAGACTTGACTTTTCCCTGCTTGCCTTGAAGAAACTTTGGAACACAGTCAGATCCCATCCGACCCACATCTGGAGCCTCTTCCTTCATTTCACTCAGTTTTGCTTTTTTCCTCCCCTTTTCACTTTTTAAATTTAACCTGACTCGACAATTTACAACATTCTTCACAGCTTTGCACCTTGTGGAGCCCCATCTGTGCATGCAAAATGCTTCCAAATCCAAATGTTAGTGCTCTGGATTGCGGTTTAACTGCTGGAGTTTGAGGATTTGTGTTCCGGGGGAAAGGGAAGGGTGCTCTGCCTCCCACAGCGGGGAAAACCAACCTTCTCTGTGCACTCTGGTTTCTTGTGCTTAACTAAGAGATCTGATGGAAGAAAGGACATCTGCAAAAGGGTGATACAGACAGTGCAGTGGTAAAGGAATGGGAAAATGGTGCTGAAGGAGGAATTACAACAGCAACACGAGTTCAGCTGTTCACCGCCATTAACACAGCACGGGGCCTCAAGAAGAACCATTCAGACCCTGTCTTGCAACAAATAGGGACCCAACATCCTTGTTACCACAGGCTGCCGTGGCCACACACCCCAGCTCTGTGCCTTCTGTCCCCTACCCAAACCCAAGTGCCCAAGAGTGAGGCACTATCGATCACGGGCCATTCACAGGTGTGGCAGCAACCTGAAATCTGCTTTCTGGTGTCTTTGCAAATGCAAAGTCACCTATAACTGTGAGTCACCTTGTGCCACCAGGTTCCCCATCTTTGGTTTTTCCACCTGTCAAATAGCTCTAGTTGAAAGGGAAGTTAAATTCCCTTGGAGTTGAAGAAAACATACATATTTCTAAGCAAGGGATTAAAAAGAGAGAGAAAAATGTAGGAAATTCAAGCCAATATCATCAAAAATGCTGATGTGGAGTGGAAGCCCACTGCATGTGGTACAGTGGAGATTACAACAGCCTTAGTATGGAGCTGCCCTTCAGTGCTGTGAAAGGAGCAGCCTGAGTGAACCCCAATCCTCCATTTCCTACATTCTCCCCCCCTTCCAGCACTACTGCTCCAAGAGGTGGGTGTCAAACACTCCCTCAGGCATAGAGGCTCATGCCCTGTGAGAGTAAATGGCTTTTGAAGTGCTGTGCACCCCTTCAGCCCAGCCTGAAGCAGCACATGCATGGGGCAGAAATCATCGTGCCCCAAAATAATGTACTGGAGAAGGGAATTAAGGGAGATGCTGAAACTGTCAGCATTTTTTTATTCTTGTTTAGGATGAAAGAATTAAAATCTGGATTAGTTGCATGATCAGCTGTTGGGTTTTCTTTTAAAAATTCCCTGTAAACTGTGTGGAAGGGAGCCAGCCACCAGCTTCAGCAATTCAAACTTGATATAGTCAGGGAAACTGTACGTGCTTTCCTAATGAATATTTCCCCGGAGTCAGGGGAGCATAAGGAAATCTGAGAATTGCAGAGAGTGAGGAGAAATGGATTTATAGAGTAAACTGGGATTGTTTCGGGCTTCATGTGCTAAAGAAAATAAAGAGGACTGTACCAGTGTTTCCCTTACAAAATTAAAGGTTCTTTACTTAGGGCCAGTGGAAACTTTGGGAGTGAACTCTACCTGAACTGCAGTAATTGTTTGTGTGATGGTTCAAATGATGCGGTGTGACACATTCCAAAATGTGCACGTAATTTAGATTAATTGCGCAGCACGCGGACCTTTTACAGCCTGCAGTGAGACTGGAGCTCTGTGGCAGCACGTGCAAGAGTGAGGAAGGAGAACCCAGCTCAGGGTTCACTGAGCACTGACTTGTGTTCTCCTGCACGTGTGGTACCTCTGCTGACAATAAATCCCCCCCGGTCCTCCCTGCTCAGCCGCAGGATCTGTCACTGCTCTTCACTCTCCTGGTGAGTCACTGCAGCAGAAGGCTCTGACAGGAGCCGTTTGGTCCATTCACACTGAGGGAACAGTCATAATTAGTCATATTGAACAGAATAAAAATGAAAATAATTGACACAAAATGGGTTCTACGGAATTTGTTCCCAAACCCAGTGGGGCTGAACTCTTATATTGTGCAAACAGGCTCCACTGAATCAATAAACTCGCTGATTTATATCAGCTGACAACTGCCCCGTTGAATTTAATGGGAAATAATCTCTTTTCTATAGATTTTCCCTACTGCTTATAATTACGGTTCTCTTGAATTTTACAGGATGATTCAAATATCAACATTCTTTGTCAGGCCTTTTAGAAATGGTCTCAGTTTTGGAAAGCAAGTACATGGGAGAGATTCAGAGCAGCTTTCAGACTAATCACAACCTGAAGTTACTGCTTATTACTGTGCAGTGCTGCCAGGGGCACACACCTTCCCACATCCCACAGGTCCCTGAGGGCCTCCAGCCTTTCCCACCCCTATTTGCCCACCCCAAGGCTGTGGTAGGTAACACCACACATTCTCCAGATGGTGGGAATGAGAAGGACCAGATTCCTTGGCAGCAGACAGGGCTTCGAGACAATGGGAGACCTCATCCCACAGAAGTTTCAGGGCCATTGCCATGAGTCTCAATAGTGTTATAAAAGGTGCAAATTCATCCAGCTTTGGATCATCACTCATGTCCACGTGTACCCTAGCACAAACCCATAACCTGTTAAATGCCATTGGAGCATCATCATGGTCACTCCCTGGTTTCTTAGCTTTGGCCATTGATTTTGGTTGCAAGTTAAAGTTCCTCTTATTTTTTTTAAATCTGGGTGAAGTTGTTTTCATGTACCTCCATGGAAAATGTCCAACATTTACAGAATAAAGTTGCTCCCAGTAACAACACGGCAAACAGGAGCTCAGGGACAATGGCACCAGCTATCAGGAAGAGCCACCTGGGTGCAGCAGTCTCCTTGTGAACCACAGATCATCCTATCTGAGCCACACACTTAATCCTTTTCAACACCAGACAAATCTGTACAACATCACAGAACTTGAGTTTTTTGGTTGAAAGGGATGTCAAAGATCATCCAGATCCAATCCCTCCTCCATGGGCAGGGACACCTTCCACTAGACCAGGTTGCTCAGAGCCCCATTCAGCCTGGCCTTGAACATTTTTATGTATTTAAAAGTTAGGAAGAAATATATCAACTACATTCAGAGCTGAAGAAAAGAAAAAAAATTTGCTGCAAATATTGCTTTCACTGGGACAGAAAATGCTTTCCCCATTTGCTTATACAGGAAGAGTAATTTCTTTGCAGATGGAGAGAAATTAATTTTGGGACACAACCTTAGGTTATATCAGCTGAATTACACTGATCTACTGATCAAAGATAAGACTTCATTAACTTAAAACAAAATGGTGGAATTCATTTTTAAGTGATAATGCAAAACCTACACAGAGTAGACCCTCCAGTACGGTGAGAAGTAGGAACTGTCTCTTCCAGTGAAGCTGCAGATTCATTTTCATAAATTTATGAAATACTTCTCAAGTTAGTGGGAGTTGCTGTGCAAAGAACTTCAGTGCACTCTTAAAGGCATTAACCTCCCACATTTTATGTTAGACTGTTCCCTAGGTAACCTTGGGGCAGGAACACCTCATTCCATGGTGCTCATTCCCCTAAAAGGCTGTTAGAAGGAAAATCACCCCAAGACAGCAACAGCATTCAGACATTTTCCCTTTGAGTTATACCCTCATAACACCAGTAAAATAAATTTATCTTTCCTCCATGTAAGTCAGAATCTTCCTATTACAAATAGTTACACACACAAATAATTTTAACAGAGCACATATAACTCATAACTTAAAAAATAAACAAACCCTTCAGCAAGCCAGGGATAATTGTGTAGGCAGATGAAGATCGATGGTGAATCCCAGGGTACTGAAGTAGTAATTAAAAATAAACAAACAGGAGATAAAAATAGAACTTAAGCAAAATATTTTCCCATAAGGGTTACACAGTAGTCAAGCACCCTATCAAGAACAGCAGGAGAAGAACACATTCCTTTCTATTTTAAGTAAAATGAGATTCATTTTCCTGTAGAAAACGGGCTGCAACCTCCAATTAAGTCAATTATCAAAACCAGAATAAATTCCTATTTTTTTGAGACTGGTAAGTACTCATCATTTTTGAAAAATTCAGAGAGAGCCTGCCCTTGACTATACAAAACTTGTGAATGTGACTTCTGCCATGGACACCAGTCACACCCTCCTCTGCCACCTAAAAGACCATGAGGAACACAGCGTTAAATGCCTCAGCCCAGCTCCTCTGCCTGACTTATTTAACACAAAATCAGAATGTAAGTTCAAGTAAGTGTCTACTGAAATGACATTCCCTTGAAAATGAGAGTGGGTATATTGTGGCATCACTTCAAACAAAACACAAACACACTGGAAGTCTTGCTTTAGTTTTCTCTTCTTCTGCACTTTGAGAAATGTGATGACCATGAATAGGTGATACAAGAATTCAGTGTTATGTATAGACCCACAAAAGGACACTCCAGCATAGTCCAATAATGTTCCTTGTGCGTACAATCTTTGTGTTTTGCCTTTTGGGAGTAGACTCAATTTAATTTCAAGTGCAAAATTTAGAAATAAAAAGGAAGGGATAAAACAATAAGGAATATCAGCTTGCTGTTCTTTTAACTTTTATGTATAATTTCTGATTCTTCATTATAGTTACAATTCTTTGTGCAGTTTCACTTAAACAGCTTTCATCAACACTGCACAGACTAGTTTTGAGTCTCAGAAGATTCTAACTTGTAGTTAAGTATACAAAAACAGGGTATTTTCTTACTTGAGAAACTATGCATCATGTCCAAAAATCACACTTAAATAGGGAGGGGGACAGATGAGATCAGCATCTATGGTAGCAACCATTACACTACTTTGGACTATCTACATTTATATGAATATTGTTCCAGTTAGGCTGATGCTTGTTCTGTTCCACATCTCATGGACAAATCACATTCCTCAACAAATATCCCGGTTCAACAGCTGTGCTAAAACACTGCATCCCAGCCACTGGAGATGCACCATAATTCAATTTTGCATATTGCTACCACCTTTTCTTTCTATGCCCTCTCCACATTATCCATAAAATCCACTATAGAACTGAGATGGAAAGCAACATGGGGCTCTGGACCACGAAAAAGGAAAAAGGAAATCATTTAGGACAGCAGCAGCAGAGCCAAGTGTAATTCACAACTGAGCACCTTAATATCCAGAGTTTTCACACTCTGGTCTGAAAAATCTGCTCAATATATACAGCTTCTCTCTAATAAGATCAGGGCTCTGAGATGAGCCAAACCTACCCACTGCTTAGCTGGCACTGAATTTGCTAATGCATTTTTCAGACTCATACTTAATGATGGAGTCTTGAAAAGCTCTACTGAGGTCAATGAGGGTAGGAATTCTGAAGTCTTACTCCCTAGTTCCACAGACTCTGGGGTTTTTTTGTATCCCATCAGCCCTTTTCTGTATGAAAAACAGGAACAGCCCTTGGCCACTGCTTTCACAATAAAGTTCATTCTATTGCTGATGAAAAAAACCACAAGTGTTTTCAAATCCCTCTAAAAATTACTTTTTTGATTGCAAAATGGGGACAATGAGACCTGCCTTATCTTAAACATGAAAAATTACCAGTGATTAGGTACAAACTGTTTCAGAATTGATGGAGGTTGGCTGAGCACAAGTACTGCTGAAAAGCCCAGTCACAAAGAGCCAGCTGGTGAGCTCTGGGGTGGGATTTCTCAGGAGGGCTCAGTGCTCTGCTGCAGCTTAATCAGTTCTGTCCTTGCTGAAGCTCTTGGATTTTAGCTCTGGCCTTGGACCACAACAACAGGACCGATGGAGAGGTAAAATAGTGTGGAAAGAAGTTAGAGGTCTTCAAGTCAGCAGGAACTGATTTAATTTAGAATCATAGAATAATTTAGGTTGGAAAAGACCTCCAAGATGATCAAGTCCAACTTTTGACTGATCACCACTTTATCAACTAAACTATGGCTCTAAGTGCCACACCCAGTTGTTTCTCGAACGCCTCCAGGAATGGTGACTCCACCTCCCTTGACAGCCTGCTCCAATGTTCAATAATCCTTTCCACGAAGGAATCTTTCCTGATGTCCAACCTGAACCTCTCCTGGCACAGCTTGAGGCTATGTCCTCCTGTCCTGTGGCTAGATTTAGCTTATTTTCAGTCCACAGGAACCACCTGACATCCAGCTTATAAGATTTGTCGTGACAGCTTCTGGAAAAGCAGTGGTATGCCACAGGAAGAGCATACACCAACCCACACAGCTCATGGTTAGAGGCAAGACTTGGGATATTCAGTGCTTTCTTTAAAAACAGGCACCAAGCTTCAGCTGTTGTAAATTTTTATTACTCGGGGTGCTAATATAGCATAGCTATGTTATGAACATTTTCAGACTCATACTCATGAACATACGTGTTATGAACAGTCTGGAATTAATGGAAATACTCAAGCATGTCCCAGAATGTGAAACAAAGGTGCAAGTAATCTCAGGCTTCAAAAGTTAAAGCAAGTTATGGTAGCAGGAGAAACTAATGTTGGCTATTGTTCTATCTCCTTACTATGTATATTGGCTTCTTCAAGAGCCAGGCATTAACAATGTAATCAAACATGTCAGTGCCCTGTCAGTGATAAGGCTCCACAGAAGCACTCCAGCAATCCAGGAAGTTATAGGTTAAATCACCTGAACACATGGATTGAATTGTCTCGCCTGGGGAGAACTGGGAAATCAGTGAGTGAGTGGGAGATACCTGTATATCTTATCATAAAATTCTGTCATTTTACCCTTGGTTATTTAAGTTACTGAGAAGATTCAAAATAAGTATGGAAACATACTGCACCGACCCACATTGTGCAACTGCAAGTGTCGGATACCTTGTCTGAATTAACATCCTCTAGCCCAAAAGCACCACTTAAACCTCAGTGTAATATTTTCTGTAATCTTCATACCACACTCATATCCTTGTCGAAGTATGTAGCCATGCATGAACCCAGCAACATAAAAAACTGGAGTAATGTAGGACTATATTAAATTATGCATAATAGAAGAGCAAGTGGCAGATGGTATTGTAGAGTACGCTGAGATACTGGTATTTATACAATAAGCCTTAAAATAAATGTGTCTGGATAAACGAGGTTATTTGCAGGTATGACGCACCTGACACTGAAATAAATGTTTATTTTCAGGTTACATGCATCATGCACAGGTTATTTTAGACAGATTTGCATCTGTCAGATTGCAGGATTGATGTGACACAGAAATGCAGACAGTAGTAAAGGGAGCTCACAGTAGCAGGTATTGGAGACAGACACCTATTAGGAGACAAAGGCTTCATAAAACAACAGCATGGAACAAACAGAAAAACCTACCAACATCAGGGAAAACAGGAGGGACAATAGGAGGTGGCAAAATGCTTCAAAAGGCTTGAACAATGAAAAATGAGATCAGGAAGTTAAAAGGGACCTGTCCTGGAAAAAAAATTACTGCAAGATATAACAGCAGCTGCTGTGGAATGCGACAGCCACTTAGGAGAGAGGGGAAAACCCTCCTGCCCTTCACTCTACTTATCCCAGTGAATGGCAAGACTCAAAGCCAGGAAATGCTGTCACAAATCACACCATTGTCCCCCTCCTCCAGTCCTCTCTCCCTGGGCTTGCACTGACACCCTGGTACAGAAGTGGGCAGTTGAGGTCTGGGGCCCTTTCACTGTCCTCATAAAAATAACATATAACAAAAATCCACTGCAAACAGCGGGTCTAGCATTGCCTTAAACCACCCTGGCAATATTTCCCCACAGCTGTAAACAGATTTTTGACCTTCAAATCTGTTGCCCTAAATCGATGCCCGTGTTCCTCAGCTTAGAAAAGGACAGAAAGATGGACTTACAAAAAAATCTCCTGTATTTTTGTCACAAAAAAAAAAAGAGCTCTAGGAGGAGACGGGTCACATTGTATTCTGCCAGGTCTTCCTTGGAAGAAATAATCACACGGGAACCAAAGCAAGAGTTTGGGTGACAGGTGGTAAAAACTTGGGTATAACAGTGACATTTTGCTCATAAGGAGCATTAACAACGGAGGAAGAATGCAAATAGCCCAGCTTCTGAATGGGAAGGGAGCATTCCCTTCTGCAGTGCTCCAGACACACCAACAACCCTGCGTGTTTGAACAGTTGTCCAGCCTTTCATCACTTTGTGATAATGTCACTGCTTAGTTTACCAGGCATGTAGCTCAGACACTTTGGGGTACTGGAGGAGGTGAAGTGTCTATGCACAAATTAGGCATGTTTTCTTCCTTTACAAAACATCAGAAATAAAATGAATTTAAAGCCTCGTTCCACTGGTGCATTTAGAAGCTCCTCAAATAGTCTATTCCAATTCCACAGCAATTCTATAAAACAAAATGAATAGCACAAATCCAGCAAATATATCTCCTGCCAAGATGAGCTCTCCTGTTTTAAACTCTTTTATAGCATCTAATGTATTTATTTGCATCAAGAGGGCATTATGCCAGTTAACATCTGTGTTCTCTAGAGTTGGTAATTCGGCCTCCCATAACTAGTCATCAATTCTGCATGAAAATACACAACTGTCTTTCCACTATAGATTCTATCTGCTGCTCAAATTTCCCATGCACATTTAGAGAAATATTTAGTAAAATACTTCTGCATAAAGAGGTAGAGACAGGAAAGGACAATTCAAACATCTTTGGACACCCTGCCCCCACCTACTGGTGGCATTTATGGACCTTTGTATTCAGAGCTGGTATTTCATTATTAAAAAAATTAAAGACCAAATCTTCTGCTAATATAAATTGACATGGCTTCTTTGAAAGGTACAGGAAATGTCTCAGATGTCCATCAGCTAAAGATTCGGTCCTGAAACCCTAGGGCAGTTCACAGCACACAAAATCAGCAAACGCACATATATTTTAATGTGGTTTAAATTACCTTAACTAACAATAAAATCAATGCAGGTGTCTCCTCCTGAAAGGCAAGCGTAATTTCACCAAAAATAAAGAAATTTTCCTGGTTTATAACAGAAAAACTCGGTGCCAGAATTGTAAACATACTCAATCTCTCTTCAAATTTAGGTGCCTGAATACCTTTCTGTATCTAGCATTAAATGAGCAGGAAAGAAACCCATCCTTTGCCAGTGAGAAATGATAAAGGAGAATCAAAGTCATAGGAGACAAAGAAAGGAACTGAGATTCGGCCAAGATCGTGAGCAACTGGGTGGATCCAAGGTAAGCCATGTGCCAAGCAAAATTATGCAGGTCATTATAATGCAGTGAAAGAACCAATTTTGTTTCCAGCATCACAACAAACTTTCCTTCCTCAGCTGACCCTCCTGCCAGCCTGGCCAACCCCCGAGGTGCATCTGCACCACACTGCTCACTGGCAACGTCCTTAAAGGTTGTAAGCTAAAACTCTGCTTAGAGCACCTAAACCTCCAACTCCCAGCCCTAAAATTCAGTTATTGGGATGATTGGCTTGTCAGTGTCTGTGCCCTCTGTACCCAGATTTATGAGAAGAGCTTCTAGCACTGTGCTTTCTGTAAAGAACTACCTTGCAACTGGAAACCCGAGAACTCTGTATTCATTGCACACAACCATTAACAGAAAATGCCTGTCCAACAGCACGGTCTGGTGACTATCCTGCTAATTAGTGAACTAACCATTGCCTAAATGACAGGTGGTTCATAAAGGCCACTTACAGATGGCCTGGGGAGTATTAGCAGAAGGAGGATGGGCCACTTGTCACTGCCTCACTCGGTGTTTGCAGTGCACATTTTGTTGGCTGACTGTTTCCCCAAGACCCTTTACGGCTTGGGATCTGTGCTTTGGTTTCTGCGCAGCTTCAATTGTACAAGAAAATAGCTGTGTAACACTCCAGCAATCAGAACAAGGGATTTCAGCTGAAGTGCCATGTGCTCTGAATATCCACAGAAGAAACATCTTAGAATGATGAGGTCAACAACATACCCAGCGTCTCCTAGAGAAAACACATACTGGTTTTTACTGCTTCTTGAGAGGTTTGTGAGCCAAATTATGGTTCCTATATTATTGCCAAACACAGTACTCAGGTTCCCAGTTTATTAGTTAGAGGCAGGCATTTTATTTATCTGTTGCAGGTACTGGTTTTTTCTTTTTTTCCTTTAGGTTTGTCTTCAACTCGGTGTTTTCTTTTGAAATTGCTCATGGTTTGAACAAGAAAGCAGATTTATTTTCTGTGATACATGTTCAGTTGGCGATATCAGAAAATAAGTAGAAGAATGTGATATGGTTTCAGGTTACATGTGGGAGCCAATTTTCTAGGATTAATGGCTCAATTAAATGGAAGTATAACTTCAATATTCTTTTTTAAAATGTGTATCGAATCACATCGTCTTTCTCATTCCTGGAAAATGTTTTAGTTATTTTACAGACCAGTGAAGTTCTGAAAGTCAGGCCTTTTTTTTGTCTCAGTCACAACAGACTAAACTTTCAAGCTTGTGTACATACAGATTTCTTGCAGGACAATTTATAGCAGTGCAATGTCAGTCAATACCACAGTTAAAGAAACAACAGGGCTTTCACACTGGCTACAACTGTAAATTACTCTTTACCTCACTGCTCAGGTTATTAACTCAATTAACCCTTTTGTCCAGAAATTACCACCTTTATAGAGTCTTTACAGATAGCTCTCCAACGCAGAAGGTTAAAGTGGAGCCATTCAGCCAGGACACCTTTTGCCTTCCCAGTCTCGATATAAACACTGAAAGTGGTTCAAATTTGGCTTCATGCATTTAAAACAGGAAATTATGCACTTCTACATTAGCAAAAAAAATGGCTTATGTTGAGGCTTTTTTGTTCTCACTGCACAGTGAAAGAATCAAAGGCTAATGAGCAAAATTTCTCTGTGAGTAGGTGAGAAATCCTTTGAGTTTCCCACTCTTTTCTGAGACTGAACTATGACAGTTAGACTTTTTTTAAACGAAAAGCATTATTGTGTTGCAGTGTGTTCCAGCATGAATATAGCACCAGGCAGAATGAAGGAACCACTTACTAATCTTATGTGATTCTACACAATTCTCCCACACACTTGAGTCATGGTCAAGCTGTTTAGCCTCTATATATTGTGATTAATGATAGTAGCAGGTAAAATTGTTCTTCTCTGACAGGATATTTTGACTCCACCTTTACATTTTGCTGTTAGCCCAGACCTGAATGCAATGGGAAATGGTGTGATCAGAATCATCTGGGTAGTTCTGATACTTCTGTATAAAAAAAGTGCTCTAATATTATTTGGCAGGGACTGCTGCCTCCTAATCATCAGACTCACATCTTCACAACACAGACAGCAACAATAGGCACTGTCATTTCCCCTAGAATTGGAGCACAAAAGCCTTCAATATGTTTGATTTTTCTGTCTCAGAACTCTTGATTTTCCAGGTTGTTCCTAAACACAAAACACAGGAGTTTTATTGTTCATTTTATAATGAAACATTTCAGCATTGTAGCTTATTGTTTGAATGGTAATTAGGTATTTTTTTATCTTCTTTGAAATGCTACTTTTTTTTTTTTATTTAAACACTTTTTGTTGTTGAGCAAACTGAGGTATATTCCTGGCTACCACACTACAAACAATTGAATTTGGCAGATGCTGCACATGTCACTGTTTTGTGTCTCCTCATAAGAACACTGAATTGCATTGGTGCAGATGTCCCTGTTGATCTGCCTCTGCCACCCATGTCTGCTTTACAGTTTGTGCTGGCATCCATCAATTCTCACTGGGCTCACCACAGATGATACAGAAACATCCTGCATTGCAAATTCTGGCCACACTCTGAGCAATACAGACTTAAGGCATTTATTTCTCAAACTTCCCACTCCAAAATCTGGAAAAAAAAATAGTAACTACAGTGCAAGTTCTTGAATTATACTACTCTGTGAGGAAATCAAGGACTTTTTTTGTGCATCTGTATGCATGAAGATCACCTATTCTACCAAGAGCAACAGAGCATGATAGAAGTTCATTGTGCTTTAGTGAAAAGGTCATTAGACATTTGAAATAGTAATTACCTGTATCTATTCACTATCCCCTATGACATCCCTAATAAGAGAGTTCTCTTTTATCATGCCTTTTAGACACTACATTTCACAGACATTGTAACAAAGAATGCAGGATTTTTTTAATTACTTTTATATTTTGAAATAAATTATTACGTAATACTTTTGGGGGTGTCATCTTTCTTTTGTGAACTTGGAGTGAGAAAGTGAAACGCCTTGCAGCAAAAATAAAGACAAATATTGTTAGACCTCTAAAAAGAAGTATTAATTAAACCACAGCACTCCAGTGGGTTAAAACACCTATTGCTAAGTTCTGTATTTCAGAGATAGGAGGAGGCAGCAAGGGGCCACCAGAGTTATCCAAGGCAGAGATATTGCATCATGCTCAGGCTATGATCACTTGTTTCATAAAAACAAGATCAGACTATGACCAGGAGCAGCTCCAGCCTAGCTGCACTAGTTTTTTTTCCTTGTCCCCAAGAAGACACTTAATATAAAATTTAATCATCCAAAATTGTCAAACCCAGGGCTCCCTTATAAAAGGTCCCCTCACTGAAGGGATAGAGAATGTTTTTTATAATTAAAGTCTTTGTACTTCACATTCCAAATGGTTTTTGATTTTTTTTCCCTTTTTTTTGTACCTTTAGTATAAGCTAAAAATAATTTTAATGGTGATTGCCATGGCAATAAGTAAGCTAAGCTCTCAATATTTGAACTTCCAGCTAACACTCGAGAGTTCAGTGTCATGCTTTGACTGTGATTTATCACACTCAGCTTAACAGAACAAACCCCACACAACTCTGAGGTTCATCATGGCTCCACACAGGGCAGCACAGGGAGGAATTTGGATCCAGCTGGGAGAGGAACAAGGACACATGAGCTGTAAGTAATTTCTTGAAAGCAGGAGTGCTATGCTTTAATACATGGGAATGCAGCTGTAATAGCTGCTGCTTTCAGCCAGGGGACTGAGCACTGGGCATGGTTCTGCGTTTTCCATGGGCACCTCTACCCAATTCCTCCTGCTTTGCCTCTTTTCTTCTGCATAAAGTGTGTTTCACCTGCATTTTTGCAGAGGTAATAAATCCAGTCCTAAGTGAAGAGGTACAAGTCTCTGGAAATAAACTTGGATGTACTGAAGGTGCCTCCATGACTTTGGTGAGATATCAAGAAAATGAACTTACATTGATATCAAAACAAAACTGTTATTGATAAGGCATTAGGAGGAATTTTATATCTCTACCTTGGTTTTATTAAAGAAATATGATATTTCTCTTCAAATCACTCTGGAATTTAGTGTATGCTTGATTACAGGGGCCATAAAAGATGGGTGATCAAGAAAATTTCCAATGGTTTTTCCTGCTTGACTTGCTATATAAAGGGCAAGGAGCCTGATTTTATAGGCCCTAAAATATAAAAAGGACTCAAAATCCAATATACAGCTTTTTGTTGTTGTTTGCTTCAATAAATCTACATTTTATCTTCTCTGCAGGGCACAAGTTTATCTTCCAAACAGCATCCATTTTGAAGATGCACTCATCAGCACTGCAGGATAATTTTTTTGGGAAGTGCTGCAGGATTTCTGACTCCTATGGAGCAGGAGTATCAGAATAATACAAAGATTAGAGCTTAAAACATAAGTAAAGGAGAGTATATCTGCCCTCACTTTCTGTGACAGACAGTGCTTTGGTGCACAGATGCACTGTTAGAAAATGCACAGCCTCACTGCAGTCTGTAAGGAAAGCAGCAATATCATGCACGTGTGTATTCATAAGGCCAGGTGCAGGCAGACAAGCCTGATTCTGACACCACATGTAGCCAGTCACCTGGAACTTGTCATTTTTCACTTCTTCTGCATCTCTATGTAACTTTCCTCAAACCAAAACCCTAGTTCATCATACTGCACATTACCACCAGGACCCATTACCACAGCTTGAGCCTTTATTAAGGTATCAATATTCTTCCCAGCACTCTTTGCTCCACAATCCCCAATTAAATTACCACTTTAATTGTCTGTTGTCACTGACAGATAGGGAAGTTCATGTGCTAGCCCACAGCAGCAACTGAAGGTACTTGCCTTAGCACAGCATTGCAGTACAGATTTAAGTGTTCTTTCTTTATGCATAAGAAATGGTCATAAATCATTGCTTCAGCACAATCTGCTCCAAATGGTGTGTTTGGGGATTTTTTTTTCCTTTTTCCAGGGTGTGATTCACACTTGCACTTGCCACTGGCCTGATATAAAAGTTACTTTCTGCTTTCTAATTTAAAAGATCCTTTCAGCTTTCCAATCTCTATCAATATGCTGGGAGTGCTAATATTCACAATGATTATTTCTCATAAAACAGAGCGACTTTTTAAAGTAGTTGTCCATATTTTGTGTGCCTGGGAAGCCTTCTTATATTCTAATGAACGTCCAAGAATGAGGAAAAGGGATTGACACACTAGAGTTCAGTTAGAAACCCAAGTTCTTTAAGTTTTCTGGTAAATAAAACAATTGTTTTGCCTGGACTAAGCCTCACCCTGTTCCATGCAGAACAAGAGCAACCAAAAACGCTCAGGAGCAATGGCATCCACCTGCACATGGCTAAAAGTGACAGTGCCTCCAGCCACACAATATTCCTTTTATTCTGTTTTGGTTGTTTTATACAAGATCAGAGACTTAAACCGTGCTGAAGTGCTTTATAGTTCCAGCTAAGTTAAGAACTGACATTTTAATGGCACATTTGAGGAATTTATATAGACAAGTCATCTGACCCTAATGTGATAGCTCCAGTGCAGCCCGGAGTAATTCAGCCCAGACCCCACGGGGTCAGACGAAATCGTAATTCTCTTTAGTCTCTGAGCCATTAAAATTCAGCTAGACTGCGAAGTTGACAGCTGTTTACTGTAAGGTTACCTCCTGCCTGCCAAATAATGGGGCTGCTCTTGGCACCTTTCCACCCTGCGAGTTGAGAAAAGGCTTCCTTGTCATCAGAACGGAGCTGCAAGCGTCGCGTTCCTCCCGCCGGGAACGCGGGTACCTCGGAACAGGCTTCAGCAAGACCGAACTGGTCCATTCCCTTTCCTCACTTCTTCTCAAAGTAAATGTTAGCACAACATTTGAGGGGGATATAAACTCCAGTCTGGAGTTCTGCCTAGTAACACTAGCAGACCCACAGAAAGATTAAGAGTAATGGCACCTTCTCTTCCAGAGCCTCCCAGCTTTCTCAGGATACCCACGCTGCTGTGCGAGAGAAAACCAGGTTTGCTCCCTTAGCTATAAGTGAAAAGAAATATTTTCTCCTATGTTACATGAAAAAAAAAAAAAAAAAAAAAAAA
>VZRQ01002421.1:110877-156124 GCA_013397975.1 Machaerirhynchus nigripectus | reverse complement strand
CCATCCCATCCCATCCCATCCCATCCCTCTCCATATTATCCCATGACTTTTGCTAGTCGGGGCTGGTGCTCCCACTCTCTTCATCATCCATCAATGGTTGGCTGTTGTGCTCCCCCAAAAAGCAATCTGCACCTTTCCTGGGCGTTAGGATCAATTGTAATTCCCATTCATTTTACTTGTCTCACTCGTTATTATTTACCAAGCCCTCCTTGGTTTCTGTGTTGTTAGTTCCTCTGTTTTCCACGACTAAGATGGATGTTGAGTTCTTAGCAAACAGGACTGTTCAACAGATGGCTGTTCACTTCATGCTCTATTGGACCGATTGTTTGGTCTTTTTATAATTAGATTTTTTCTGGTGCTTTGTATTATTTTAATGAATCCTTATTAATGGATGGGGCTAAACAAGAACAGCTCTCCTCAAGTGTAATGATTTTTAACAGTTAAGAGCAGCACTTTGTATAAAACAGCATTTAGGCCTGAAAACCATCTTCAGATTCTACTTGTGCATGTGCAGGAAACTGTTTTGGATGCCATTATTTTTAAAAACTCAAGTAATTTTCTTCAAACCAAGATTATTTTCTTCCTCTAATGAGTATTATAAAACCTGACAGGTCTGAGGCTTCTATCTTTAGTCATTTGTTGGAATTATGCAAGTCCAGAATTTAAAATAGAACATATGGAGCCTCCTGACTCGGTTCAAAAATGGCAGAACTAATTCCATAGAAAGATTTCTCAGAAAAAAAGCTGACTTTGAAGCCAAGTGGATCATGGAAAATTTTAGCAGAAAGTATATTTTGAGAAGGTATGAGTTGCTTAAAATGCTGTGTTGCATCTTAATCTTAACTTTAGCATTTGCTATCAGGAATGCTGTAATAACATTATAATTATCTGTAATATCTGAGAAATTTTTTTTCTTCCTACTTAAAGGTAATGCAGTGTGAGTCACTAAAAATTATAAAACTGAATTGCCATTTTAATTTCAGGATATCATCATTGCCTCTGCTTTGCACGACCCAGATACACCTAGCTAGGAAGAAAGTTTTATCTATTTATTTATTTATTTATACACAAGTACACATTAAGTGAAAGAGCATTGGAAAAACAGACTCGATGAAATTGAACATCCTTGATCTTTTGGGCAGCATGGTGCTGGACACTGAGAAAAAGTTACTCTGTGAGGCTTCTCCTCCCATCTGTTATTTCTCTCTCTGCTTCTTGGCAATTTTTCCCAGTGACAAGGTGGCGGTGAAGGTCTGAATCCAGCGATCTGAGTGGGTGATATCTATCAATCTTGTGCCACACGTATGCAGCATTGCTAGGCAACAGGTAGCAGCACGACACCCACATCCTGCAATTTCCTTTTGGTGACTGAGGCTTTTACTATATTAATTATACTGAACTTTTTTTCGTGCATTTCAGGCATTAACTTATATTTTTAAAAACTCCTTGAGCTAAGATTACTTTCTGCTGCGTGTTGAACGAACAAATATTGGCAACTGATAAAATCATCATTCTAACAATTGCTAGATATGAATGTGGTACATGATGTCTTCTAAAATTACAGATAAGTGCAATATCAGATTATTTTGTGTGGAAGATAACTACGCTACAAGGAAAAATTTTTGCTAGGCCTTCAAAACATAAAAGACATAAAAAGGGAGAGGATAACTAGGGAGGAAGTTCCTTTATTCTCTACTTGCTTTCTCTAGTCTATTTTTTTGCTGGCTCCTCTTTTTCAGTGGTTAGGATGCTACAGAGGGACTAAGCTGCAGATTTACTTTCATGCCCCATCACAGACTTTTTGTGTGACCACGGGCACATGAGGCTGTGTTTTTCTACTGAGAGAAGGCAAGTGAGCTGCACTCACTTTATTCCTCTTGAATTAGCCCAGCTTAGGAAAAATAGCCAGCCCTTCAGCATTATTGCACCCTTGCAGGCAATGTATTTTTCTATGGGTCTGGGATTTCTCAAGGATGTCTCCCACAGTTATTTAAGCTGCAATAAACTGGGTCATTCTATACATTTAATTTTGAAATAATTTGCCTGTCCTTTCTGAATACATAAAGGAAATCCCTGAAATGTGCTCAAATGGAGCTAGTCTATTTTTTGTGAAGTGCTTGTGTTAGCCCCTGATGAGTAATAGCAAGTTCAGCTTCAGTTTGCACCCCCTGAGAAACCAGGCAAATCAAATTAACATTAGCATCATACTCATATTCAAAGTTTTGCCAGCAGACAAATCATTGTTCAGGGCAACCCCTGAGTTACAACCCGAACTACACTTGCAGCAAAAGGCTCTTTGAAGGTGTGTTCAAATGATCAATTGAATTACCATTACTTGCAGAACTACCATTGGTTTCTATGTCTTGGCTAAACATGAGTAATTCAGGAGGCCAGTATCATTTCTGAGAAACTGAACACAGCTTTCATCAGCTTGGGCTCCAGGTTCTCACCTGTGTCACTTTATATACCACAGTGTTTGTGAGCTGACTGATCTATGTGTGCACATGTAAAGTTCCCAGACACATCAAATTCCATACCAGTGCAGATAGTTCCTTAAGAGCAGCTTAACTTTTGCTGTATTAAGATGAATGGAAAGAGGGAAGAGCTCTCCAAATCTTTATGTAATTATTTTCAACAAGACAAGTGCATTTATATGATATATTTCGTAACGCAATTATTTTTATAAATGAAGCCTCTTTTAAGTGTGTCCATGGGATCTGAGTCAGCATCATCTGTGGTGCAGGCATGGCCTGCACTTGCATGTTTCTCTGAGGATTATTTGCTGCTGTTACTCCCCAGGTTTTAGGTTCAGGTTATATCTATGACTGGAATGTGGTTTCCATTCAGAATTTTTATCGGAATACAAAGGGAGTGACTTCAAGAATTTGAAATTAATGAAGAATTTTTTCTTTCCTTCTGCAGCTGGACCTCTCCTGACATTGGCTCAACATTGCAAAGGGAAGCGAATTCCGAAGCTGAACACAGACCTACAGATGGGAAGGCTTGGGAATGGTGTACTTAGCTCTGAGGTTTAGCCAGGAGGGAAACAAGAGAGCAGGTACCTCAGAAGACATCTTCCCTCTCCATTTAGACTTTAAAAATCAGTGCTGGAATAGTACCAGAGGGGTAGCTTTGTTTGAATGCACTGAGATCTCCTGGACACCAGGTGGACTCCAGAAGGAAAGTCCAAGTGCTTGGAGCAGCAGGTCAGGACACAGCCTGGGAGCAGCGTGGATGAGGAGCCGTGTGAGAGACCTGCTGCACATCCAGCCATGATTAATGAGCTTGGAGAACAAGCTCTTCAGCTACCAAACACACCTTCTTAACACCGAATCCCACTGGCCTAGGAGAAAAAATGCAGGCTGACAAGCACACATAAAAACCTGGATGACTTTTTGATTAGTTTGTTCCCTGTTGCTGCACAGTTTTGTGCCAGACACGAGCCCAGTGAGAGCAGAAAACCCTGCCATGTTTGCAAATACTTGATAGTCAAACAGGGGCAGGACTTTGAGAGTCAGAATTTATCGCTTAAAAATACTGTTGTTTAACCCACAGAGTGGTTTTAGTTGCCCTGTTAGTATTTGGATTGTTGTAATTTCCGCTACGAGTTCAGCAGGCAACATCAAAAGCTTTAGCTTGGGGAATTCCTAAGCGGGGATATGTTTAACACAATTACAGATGTATTTGTAGAAGATGCAGAACTTGCTGTAGGAACTGATAATTTAATTAGATTCTGGTTTTTGTGATTCATATGCCTAATATTCTGAGTACTATATTAAAAAATAAATACAACTTAATTTTTCATAGGGCACTGCTTTGTTCTGCTATACAAGCAAAGAGCTGATTACATGGAAGGCACAACTCTGATTGGCTATAAAAATTAGGACCTCATTGTACTCTGAAACAGCTTTCAAATACAGCTAAAGAAAACAGGCTTCATATACATAAATACATAAAATCCCCAGGGAAATATTAACACCATATTTGGGAATTTTATGTTGAAACTCACAAATTATATGAAGCCTTGAATACCAGTAGCTGAAACAAGAAAAAAAAATATTCTTCATAAACTATTTATAATACACATTTCTTAAATGTTAACTCTCACTTTTGCACCAGGATTTAATGCAACTGCCATGAGACTTTTAAGTAAAGTCTCCCTCGTATCTCTAGGCTACATACTGTGATCAGCAGAAGTGCTGGCTTTATCATTTTCATAGACCTGATGCAGCAGTAGTTCAGTGACAGCCAGTGAAATTACGCCAGTGAAACTGAAAGAATCAGGCCCATGTTTATTAAGTAGAATAGAAATATTTTTTTATGGGTCCAGGAGATGCTTAATGCACGTCTGGATGTATATGATAGGCAGGGAAAACCAGTCTTCTCCCAGACTGACTGTATAATTTAAAATGCATATAGCCTGGGTATCTGCAAAACCTCACGTAAAACAAGTTTGCTCTATTTGTGGATACCATGAAGGTCAAAGGGATTTTACAGACTTTTTTACCTTATTTAAGCAGTGCATCAGTGACCAAATTCTACTCATTGTTAAATCCCTGTAGCTACCTGCAACTAAGCAAAACCCTTATAATTTACAATAAATATAGTATGTCATTAAATCTGGGTAGACAGAAATTTCAGACCTGAAGATCTAAGGAGAAAATAATCCTTTGGCAGATGAGGCAATATTTGTATAGGTTTTCTATACAAAGGCAAAATCTCTCCCCTTCCAATTGCCTCTAGAAAGCACAAGGAATGTTATACGTGATACCTACTGCAAACAGGTTGTAATATTTGTTATAGTCTTTTAGAGCCTCTTCCATCCAAATGGGTGCCCCTGCAGAACCCCAGCTGCTGGCTTTTGTGCTAGGGAAGAAAGGGAAGAGCAGCAGGTGAGCAGTAAAGCCACACACAGAAGGAATCGATCAGCACTGGGAGGAAGCCGTCACAGGGATCCCAGAGCCGGGCTCCTCCTGCCACGGAATAATTCACCGTGCTGTAAACCTGCCTCGCATGAGGAAGCAGAGAGGCCGGAGACACGTCCCAAACCTTCCCATTTCACAGGATTTCTCCTTTGAAAAGTGGCTGTCAATGCTGCAGCTGGAGCCTGCCCAAGTCAAGATGGTTTCATGCATCAGAAGAATCACAGAATCACAGAATCACAGAATCTCCAGCTTGGAGGAGACCTTCAAGATCATCGAGTCCAACCTCTGTCCCAACACCTCAACTAAACCATGGCACTGAGTGCCACATCCAATCTCTTTTTAAACACATCCAGGGATGGTGATTCCACCACCTCCCCAGGTAGACCATTCCAATACTTTATCACCCTTTCCGTAAAAAACTTTCTCCTAATATCCAACCTATATTTCCCTTGGCGTAACTTAAGACTGTAACTTAAGAAGTGGACACAAAAGTGCAGTTTCAGAGGACAAGAACAGTGTGCTGAAGCTGCTCCTTCCTGTCTGAGTGGCAGTATCAACTGAATATAATTCTTCCAGCAAACGTCAGGATTTTTTATTTTGTTAGAAAGCTCAGTGGGACTTAGTAGGTTTATGTGCATGATTAACCTGTCCTTGTTTTCAATTTTCAGATTGTCTGAGTCTGAGAACTATAAGTTTATAAAATTTAAAACAGAAGTACTTTGGCACTCAGAAGACATCAGCATCTAAAGCAGTTTGGCATTTGTTTGCTTATGCTCTCATGCTTTGCTCCTCATCAGGGTGGACAGACACCACCAGACTGCAGAGGTGGCATTTTGCTGATGCACAGGGCAACCAGCAATAAAATAGGCAATGTAGGTATTGGGCATATGTGGATTTTTCCCAGTGCTCTTCAGCTGGTTCAGCTTCACAGAATGATGATTTTTTATTTGCTTTTAAAAAGCCAGAATTATCCTGAAGCTGTTTAGCCATTAAGATTCCTCAGTACATATATGCATACACGGATAATATAACAAGAAGACAATGAAAAGGAGAGTGCAGCTTGATTCCTTGTTTCTTTTGTTGAACTGTTTCAAGTTCTCTTCTTGGAGGACGACGTTTCTAATCGTTTCAGCTGGAATATAGAAAGCTAATTATGTGCAATTCTAATGTGCAAACCAGAATCCCTATTACAACAAGCCTTAGACAATAAACAGAATAATTTCTCACTGAAAGTTGATGGTTCCAGAGTCCTTGACCCAAGTGTGGGATTCGTTTTGTCAAGATGGCCAAAGCCATCACAAGTACATAAATTGAAAAAGGGCAAAATGATTACATCAAAACGTTGAGAAAACTATTCAGACTAATGAATGCAATCTACAGGAAGATCAGCCAAGGTTAGCACCAGATGTTTCTTGTCCCACATGCCACAGCTTGATTGTATGGTAATTAATTCAGCTGAGAAGTCTCTGTGAGAACTGTTTTCAGCACAATTTCAAGCTTCTTTTCAAATACCAGAAATCAGAAATCATTTTTGATTTCTTAAAACATCCTGGAAAAATGTGAGACTCTGCAGTTAAAGCGTGCCAAAAAGTACTTATAAA
The DNA here is from genome assembly GCA_013397975.1 of Machaerirhynchus nigripectus. Lineage (NCBI taxonomy): Eukaryota > Metazoa > Chordata > Aves > Passeriformes > Dicruridae > Machaerirhynchus > Machaerirhynchus nigripectus. Next base: position 149,598 of record VZRQ01002421.1, on the reverse strand, counting down.
AATTGCATTTAAAGAGCATTAAAGGAGAATTCTCAAAGTAGTTATGATCACCACCAGACCTTTGGGGCTCGAAACCCAAAGGTACAGCACAAAAGCTTAGGGCCTTATTCAGCAAACATCTGTCCTGGATCATGCTCCAAGTTCAGAGGTACAACAGAATTTTGAACCAAGCCACAGTAGTATTTATCCAGGTCACCACCCAGAACATGGACAAACAAAAAAAAAATCAATATTTCCCAAAATATTCTACAGCTCATCCTCTATTTTTTTTATGGCGTATCAGACCTACTATATTCTTACTGGGAAGAAATGTGCTTGTAGTTATTTAAAGTTTGGGGTCTGCTTGAAAATGACTTTAATGAAAGTCAGATACTCACAGGCATGAAGTTAAGAAATAAATAAAACAGAACATACTTTATCATAGTATACCACTTTATTTTGTTGCAATACTTACAGAAAGAACACATTGAAATTGCACTTCCAAACCACTTTAAACCTAATTCTGGACAATACATGCCTGAGATGAGATGTGTTAAAAATTATGGCTCTGGTTTTCCCAAAGTAGTGACCACCCAAGTCTATATTTAACTTCAGGTAGAATTGTGTTCAGCATGCCTGAAAATTGCACTCTAAATTAAAGTTAAGTGTTTTTACCTGGGTAACATCCTTGTAAGTACCACCCACAAATTGTATAGCTTCTTCCCACAGGAAAATTGTCTTCTGGATTATTTTAAGGTAAAAACACAGACACGTGTCAGCCCTCTTACAGGCTGCAGACTAATGCAAGGAGGAGAAGGAAGGATTTATTTGGACTCTTCTAACTGACCTCAGTGGGATTGGGCCTGGACCCATTAAAGCATTTATGAGAAGCATTTTTGGAACATGAAGAGTACCCAATCTAAAACATTAATGTCTAGGTAATATTAAAAGTAATTTGCTTCAAAATTGCAGGCAGGGGAGGAGCAATGTCCTGGTTGCATTAAGGACTAAATTCCTTCAACTTTGTTGCCTTTTTTGTCAGTATTTTTTAAAATGTTGCAGAGAACAAAGCTGTTGTTTTTCCTCAGGCTCCTCCTTCGTCAGCACTGACCCAAGTGTTAGTGACACTCCTTGCTTCCACCTAAGTCCTGCATTATCCTGATTTTTGCTCTAATGTGCCAACATAGCACAGTTCCATCCTCTCCCAGGAATGACGCAGGCAGTTGAAGGCATTAAAACAAATGGACCTCCAAAATTAATGTGTTTTCCAAGAAGTAAGCATGAGGGTATCCAGAGCCAAGGGGTATGTTCAGAACAGGGGAATTCAATTCCAGGGGGCCACGAACTGTTCTCCATCACTACAGCATGGCAGAAACCTGTTCTTAATGCTATGATAGATGCTCTAAACACGCCAGTTACTCAGAGTTATTGGATATGGGAACATGCAAATCTACCAGTAATGCTTTTGCTTTATGAAGGGCACAGCTATCAGAGGTAACTGGCTCCTTAAGGGTTTAACAGGAGATTTGCAGAGGGTTCCTAGTCCAAACACAAGCTGCTCTTTGTGTATGATCTGTAACAAACACCTGCATGAAACCACCTAGGGAAAGTGAAGTCAGTCAGCAACGGGAAATGCTGCGCTATAAAAGCAAACAGATTGGTGGGAAACATTTGTGCCCTTCCCTGTCCAGCACATCTTTTCTCCAGTTCCCAAATCACTGGCTTTTCCTGTTGTCCTTTACTATTTATTTCCAGAGCCTCCCCAAGTGAACACTGACCACTATCACACTGGCCTTTGAACACAAGGATGTTGTGCTGTGTCTCTTCCAAAGAGGAGGCACCATGTAGTCATCCCAGAGCTATAAAAGACATAATTTCAGTAAATAATGTTCCAGCCCAGCTTTTGACTAGAAAAGATCTGCAAGAGCACGTGATGCAATGCTTATTTTCTCTCCTGCTCTCAGAGGGACATGAAGGAGTCACCTCACCAAGGGCTGTGACTGTTCCCATCCAAAGGCCATCCATGCTGGAAGCCAGCTCCTCACTGTTTCTCCCAGCCTCTCTCCAAAACCTTCCTCTGCATACCTTTGGCCACCTGGAATTTTTTAGGAATGGAGGTATTTAAGACATGGCATTTTGGAGTTGAAAAGCAAAACATTTTGATTTGAGAATTTCGTTTCCATGTCTCTTGAGAGGCGTGGTCTCAACGCTTTGTGTCCTTTTATTTAATTTGTGCTTCCTACGTGAGCTATGTCTTACACAGAGAACTGCAGCCTGTTTCTCAGACAGCTCAAATTTTAATCAAACACAACTACTTTCTTTCCTTTCTTGTTTTTTAGGAGAAAAAATATATATATTTGTTGCAGGGCTACAAATTTTTAGGGAAAAAGCAAAATCTCTGCTAAAATTACCTGAAGAACATTTTTCAAGTAGGCCCACTTTTTATTTTTTAAGGTCTGTTCCTAGTGAGGAATCTTTGATGTAGTCAGCAAGACTTTTTTTCTGCCTAGAAGACCTATTGATATAGAGCCAAATAGAGAGCAGAGAAAAAAACCCCACTCTTGTATGTCACTGGATTCTTAATCTGTTTTATGAGCCTTAAACACTACAACTCTTTTCACAGTAGAAATTTCAAAAGATCCAGAAACTCCATTTTTTTCTCCTCCTGTGGCTTTTCTAAACTTGAAGTTTTACGTTTCATGAGTATTTTTAAACAGCACAAACCTTTTTAGGCTTTTTCTTACCTTCCTGATCAAGGAAGAAAGAAGAAATCCTGTGAATCAGATCCCATGTGCATAATCACACAACTCTACGAGCTAAGTGCATCCATAAAAAGCATTCAGCTCTAGCATTGCTGTATAGGGAATGCTTAGACTTGAAAATTATTCTGTTTGGACTAGCAACTTTGAATACATGTTATGAGCAATCCATCTGCACTAGTACTTTTTATTTTCTTTTTTTAACTTAAATCAGGGGGCATGAGAAACCTGACAGTGTCTACAATAAACCTGCTGATTATTTCTCCTTTTGTAATTCTCATTTCTCTTTTTGTTTCACATTTCCATTGTACCAAGATGTACATAGTTAAAATGTTTTTAAAAAATTGATCAGATCTCAATGGCCAGACAGAAGGTTTACAGGAGTAACTTCAGTCAAGTTTATAATGATTTCACATTTTTTACCCTTTATAGAGCCAGTGCCCACTATGAATACTGGGACTTGAGTTGGGTGAATTTGCCACTTACTTTGGGAGGACTCATTTACAGCAGATTTGCCATCTTTATTTTGAGGCACAAAGTCACATCCCAGACTGGGGGCTCACCACAGAGGTGAGGGGGGTGATGGCCAGGGATGAAGGGTGTGGACATGATGGGGACATGGGGGAAGCAAAGGGCTCCTGGCCATCCCAGAGGAAACCCACAACTCCTCCCTATTGCCTTCATGGTTAAGAGAGTGGGGACTAATGAGGGAGGAGCTTCTCATTTGTTTCACCTCAGCCCAATTTACAGCCCAGCCTCAGCAGTTCCCAGAGACAGCAATGGGTTTCCTCAGTTCATCTCTCTTCCTGCCCAAAATCCCTTGTTTCTTTCCACCACGCAAAAGCAATCTCTTTACATATCAGCCATCTCCACTCAGGAATCTCATCTGGCAACAGGGATCAGCTTAAGCCCTTGTCTCAACCATTCTCCAATGTCTCCACCCTGAGGTTTTTCCCTCTCCCATTAGTCATTTAGGTTTCGAAGCACAGCTTTGAAGATTTAGGTGAGGGGCCTTCTCTTTTTTTATTCAATTTTTTTTTCCATTTTGCATCTTCCTTCCAGTCCCATTTCACTGTGACCACAACATTTTCTTCTTTTTTTTCTTCTTTTTTTTTCCCCTTTTTTTTTAGGCTTAATTATTTTTTATCTGTGTGTCCCTGGATCCTATTTCCAAATTATTGCTCCGTGAACAGCCCTCTAAATAGGCACTGGGAAATCACACAAGAGAGAAACACTTGGAATACTCCAGCTGCAGGGGAAGGTTTGATCAGAGCTCGCACTGTTAGACACCAGAGAGCCCAGGTACTGAGGCCCAGGAAACTCAGTTGCATTAGCTCTACTCATCATCCAATACACGTTTCACACTCTATCATCTCCTCTAATTTATCTGTCTCCTCCTCAGATCTTGAGTGTTCCTCCCCTCTTTACTGAGTCCTGAGGCACTTCCATTATACTTCTTTCCCCCTTTTGTTATTTTAGCCCTGCTGTCTTTTTCCCCACAGTGTTTGGCTCTGCACTTAGAGCCAGAAGATCAGCAAGCGTGGACAGGATGCAATGATTCATCCCTCTAGCTCTCACCTCAACTCTATAGCTGCAGCAGGGAAATCAGATGCCAAAGCTAAGCTGTACCTGGGGAAGCAAATGTGCAGTGGAAGCAATAGGGCTAAAGCTACAGGGGGAAAAAAAAAACCAGAAAGCCTGGCTTGGAAGTCAATTTATTCACTTATCTGCAAAACAACATTTTTTAGCAATATGGCACATTTGTTCTGTTTCAAGGTTTTGTGACTTAGCTACTTGATTAATTATGCCGATTTAGCTTTGTGTTTCTTATTCGTCTCCTTCTGGTTGTGGGATTCTTTAGTCCTCAGTGCCTAAGAGGAATGCTTGGCACCGGGATGGGACTCTGTCTGGGATGTTTATGTCATTTCCCACTCTATTCTGAAATGCTTGTTGAGCCCTTGCACTGTTCCAAGTTGTGAACACAACTCCAGCGTGTTTTCCTCCACCAGCTCTGTTTTGTGGCCTGCAGTTACAAGGTTTATTTGTCTGGGTTAGAAGCAGCGAGGACTTCATAATATACTGCATTTTTAAAATGCATTTGCAGGATTTCTTTAGAAATTAAGGTTATCAAATTGCTCTGATTTAAGTGTGTTCAGCAATTTAGTCTCCTGGCAAATGAATAAGGACTTTACCTAAAACACTTTTCTAAACATCTTTTAGATTTTTTTTTCTTTTAACCACATACATTTTGGAGCTCAGGTCCTGATGAGCATCGATATACCTTCTCCAGTGCTCCAGGGTAGGAAGGAACCTCTGCTTCCACTCAGTGGTTTGAAACACAAGTGGTACAAGAAGGGTTGTTGGGATATAGATATTCCCTTCTGCTATTATATAAAATAAGACACCTTCCAGCAGGTTCTTTTTTTTTCTTCTTTCCCAAATATTGGGCTGAAGGTATTCCCAAGGAGGCAAGGAACAGCTGAGCTGGAATGCCTGGGCTGAGGCAGGCTGTAAAGCGTTTAGGACTGGCTGCCCCAGGGACAGCCCAGGGACACAGTCTTGGTGTGCCCATTCTTGTGTCCTTGCAGGATGCCCAAGGGCTTGGACTGAGCCAGAGGTTCACTTCCCAAATGCTTCCCCAGTGGGGACATCCCTCGAGACCCCCTGAGGTGACTACAACTGTGCTGAGCTGGCTTGGGATCGTTTCTAAGCAGGATTTAGGGAAGGCAGCTGCAGGAACCCTGGAAGGGAGAAGCTGCTCTGCCGTGGGTCTGCTGCCTGTCCCTGAAGAGGGTTCATTTCTCTGTGTCTGACTTCTGCAGCCCCATTTCACCTCAAAGGAGGCTTCTTTCCTTTGCTTGCTCTACTTGAAAACGTCTGGTACAATGAGTATGGAGAACTGTAACAGGAACTTGATCTCAGATGGCACTAATTAATTTTATTGTAATAATAGTAATAAATGTACTAAGCACAAACAATGTGCTCCATGTAGAAATAGATTTGATACATTTAACTGGATTTTGAAACTGGTTCTTGTGAATGGACACCCATTCTTGTTCAGATCACAAGAAGCATCTCAGATGGTACTTTAAAAGATGATAGAATACCTGTCATCTTGATACCAGGATAAAGTAGAGAAGGAACATTAAATTTCTACTCTAGGCCTGTGAAAAGAAATTTTTTTTTCAGATACTTGGATTTTATTTCATTATGTTTCCTTTTCTTCATTTAATTTAATAATATGTTTCAAATCTATTTATCCAAATGCATCTGTTTTATACTTGGGGAAATACAATCTGAAAAGAAAATGTAACTTTTTTCCAGTAAAGTTAAAAGAATGAAAGGCAACTAATTTTAACATATTGCCACTTAATGTCATCTTGTTTGCTGATAAAATACATGGTAAAGCATTTTCAGAAATCAATTCTTGAAACAAAACAGAGCTTTCCTGGCTAATGAATGGAGATGCATTTATTTATTTATAGGGCGTTCATCATTCTAATTCCTTTGTGTTTCACAAATATTAGTAAGCTGATCCACGTAGCACTGAAAAGAAGGGAAGTCTGATTAGCTCCATGAGGCACAGAAAGCACCTGGTCTGCCCACACTAACCAAAAAGGTGCATGTAAAGTATAATTAGAATGAACAAAAAAAAAGAAGTTGCTCTTATTGCAGTACTTAACCTGTAAAAGCTCCCTCTGTCATTCAGTACTTCTTACATGAAACATTAAACATACTCAGGCAACCAGGAACATCTAACTAGGTAAAAATGTCGGCTTGGATTTTTTATATAAACACATTCTTTGAATTCCTTCCTTTCATTTCCTGAGCCTTCACGTGATACATAAGTTATATTTCCAAGCTTTTTCCTGCAGACATGAGGACCAGTGAAATTATTTTAAAATATTATTGAGATGGTCATCTAATTGCATGCTTTGTGGGACCTGAGTTGCAAGCAGCCTGCTAAAGGAGAGGAGGCCTGTTTGTCCTGCAGGGCGACTGTACCTTGGTACTTGTACTGCTTTCAGGAGTTACAATATTGTCCTGTGTTACATTCCAATCAACAAATTAAGTGTTGTGATTAGTCCCTTTAGGGTGCCTTAAGAGGCCTTAATAGGCCTTAAGAGGTCATTAATTTTATCTGTGCAAAATGGTAGCATTGCCACCTAAGCATCCACACCTAAGCTTGCAAAATTATTTTGGAAATAGAGAAATCCTGTGGTAATAGTATTCAAATATGACCACTAACAAACTTCATTGGGCAATCTCTGGACACATGTAAAAGTGAGTCCTTTAGAGTGTTTTGCATTAGTTTATCTTTGCTCTAACAAAGTCATTAGGGCTCCAAACAACCATTTGAAGGGTGAGGCCAAAAATGAGAAAATTCTGCGTATCATTGCTGTTTCGAAAGAATATGCAGAAAATTCAATGTAAAATGTTTTGCTGAATTCCACATTTCTTCCCTACAAATACAAGCACTCTCTCTCTCTCTCTCTGTAGCTCCTTGTTTGCATGTTTAATGTTATGCAGCTCCGTGAGTCTGCTCGCTCCTATGGAATTCAGCTGCTGCATTTGTGCGTTCGCAGGGCTGCGACCTCGAGCAACGCTTGCTCGATGTAGTAACTACCAGTTGAGAAACAAAACAAAAAATCAACTCTAATTGTGCCCATTTAAATTCAAACATTGAAAAATAGCTTAAATATGGTATTTCTGAATGTAAATTTTATAAAAAGTCTGAAGACTTTAGGATTCTGTTAGCTCTTTAGTCCCTCTGTAACGAGACTATTACATGGCATTGCTCAGATTGATGTTGAAAATAATGCAGCTGCTCTTGCAGCTGCAGCAAGAACTCACAGAAGCCAGGATGCAAAGCAGGCTCTGATCAAAGTCCCTGCCTTTAGCTTTCTGCTGGGGGTTTGTTTTTTCCCTTACTTATTTATTAGCTTAATTCCAGCATCCTCTGAAATGGTGGGATGGCCGTGCTGGGAGTAACTGAGGGTTAAAGCTTTAAGGGCTTTATTTTGCCTCACAAATGAAAATCCTGGAATTTACTGTCTTCTGCAAACCAGACTCACTCTGACAGCAGAAAATGCTGGTTAGTTTTGGTTTGTATTTTTGTTTTTCCAAATGAACACGTCAGGGTTGGCCAACATTAAGACAGTAACAGTCAAGAAAACAAGAGCAGCAAAAAGGAGGAAAGATCCTTCTCAGGTGTGCAGATGTACAAAAGCATCTTTGTGCTACTGGTATTTAAAAAGACATTTATGCCTTTGGGTAGGAGCTGATGAACTCGTGGGTGACACCTCAAAATGTTTGTCTTTGTGTGGCCAGCAGGCAGGTTTGGAGCAGGGTGCAAATCCAGCATCCCCCATTCTGCTTGTTTATTCATGCAGACAGAGGGTGACAGGAATGAATTGCAGCAGCAAAACACTGGGTCCTGGGGAAAACCACGGATTCTGGCAATCCCAAAGGGATTTGACACCACCCTCACTGCATTTCCTTACTCTCATGTTTGTGGAGGATAACTGACACTTTGGTTCTTGCTGGTTCTTTCATGGACAGGTTGCTATTAACTAAAAACTATTTTGAATCATTTTGAAACCAAGCTTTACACATAACTTAAACCCAACAGGAATAAATCACATCACTCAGTCTTTCACGGCCACCTTGTAAAGCCTTCAGAAAAGTTCACAGGGAGATTTACAAAAGCAGATGACCCAAAGAAGCAAAGAACCATCATTCACCTCCCAAATCTGGATGTACTAATGCCTGATAATTCAGTAGATTCAGTTACTGGCCAAAAGTGACCTGTACTCAGGACACTACAGCAACTGTAAACCCCTTCTATTTAATTCTAAATTTCAGAGCTAAGAGAACACCTTGGAAAATCCCTGCTCATGGTAAAGTTCATAAGACAGTGTTTGCACCCCAGGGGTAGCCACACCAAACACTGCAAGTTTCTCCTGGCAGAATCAGCTGGATAAAAGGAACAGATGCAGTTCTCTTTCGACTGATGGAAGTTGTTCGGTCACCTTAGTACAAGTTAGTATTCAGGTTGCAGTTCCTTGCATCCATTGGAGCTTTGCAGAATTTTCTCAGGAAGGTCATAAAATAAAACATTAGAGTAGTGTGACTTAAAGGTTACAAAAGCAAGGGCTACACAATCAGCATTAGTCTGTGACAGCACTGGCTCCAGTCCTGGCTTAATTTTTAGGAAATAAACGCAAGAACCAACCACACATTTAATAAAATGACTAAAAACATGTTAGAATCAACTTTTGGAACTGATTTTCTTTTGGTTTTGGTGGTTTTTTGTTGTTTTTTTTTTTTGTTTGTTTGGTTTTTTGTTTGTGGTTTTTTTTTTTTTTGTCAGTGTCTCACAACCATCGCTGGATTCCCCTTGGCTGTCACTGCTCTTACAGATTTGTGTCATTGCACAAAGCCATGGCAAAGACCAGCTCATACATCCTGAATGAGAAATTTGTACCCACAGAACTTGTGCCATGTATCTTCCTGCTTATCAAGGGAAGAAAAACTTCCCTACTGTTCTTGCAGCACTTCAAGGTTATAATCCATATTGACAAAAATAATGCAGCAGAGGTAATAAACATTCACAGGGATTACACTGGAAAATGAAGACACCAAGCTAAAAGGAGAAATTAAGAGCAGAAACCATACCAAGAAACTAAAAGCTGTCAAAGTAAAAGGACTGCCTTGAATATTAATCCGAGCTATTTTAGCCAGGCCTTTTTCAGCACCTTTTCTTTCCTGCTAACTTTTATGTTACAGCTCTATTGCCTGTACAGAGTTGCTGAATTGAAGCTCTGCCTGTCAGGAGCTCTTTTCTGTGCTTTAGCTGCCAGTTGTTACTGGATTTGCCTCAGCTGCCATATTAAACCCTTGCATGTCAAATTACAAAGCAATTAGGGTGAAATGCATAGTCGTAATACACAGGTTAAAAAAGGCTCCAGAAACCCTAACTCTACATTTTCTAGGTTTGTAATGATGACTTTGGAAAGTATTAAAATACCTCCTTAATTAATATAATCCCCAATTTACTGACATGTGCTTCACCTGATGTCATATAAGTCTTTTATCTTTCCACCTTCCTCTTTTTCCTACCTCACAGGCTTTTTCTGCCTAAGAATATTTAAAGTTCATTATTTCACACTGTGGGAAATGGAATAAGCACAACTTGACTGTCTGCTAAAGCTAATAGTGAAGTAAAGAGGTACATAGATGAACTGTCCAAATGCTTTATTAGACATTCTGACCCCTGAATTTTGCCTCATTCTGTCCAACATGACTGCAGAAATACTGACTCTAAGCTGAAAGCCCTGTTAGCTGTGCCATTAATAGAAGGCAGATGTGGTGGAATGAAGAGGAGTCTGGAGGATGGGTCAGTGGTAGCTGCCACCACTGTGCTCTGAGTCAGAAGCCAAAGAGGGATGGATGCACAGCCATGGCTAACTCATTTAATATCTCTGCTTACCATCTCTGCACCCCAGTGGGACTCATCAGATTTAATTACATATCTAATGCGAAATTCAGCCTCACCCTGTGAGTTATTGCACTTCCTCAATTTCTCTTACGTTGTGAAGGCACAGCACTTCACAGGACTGGTCCTGCCATGAAAATTAATTAGTTTATGCCTGAACAGGGCTTTCAGCATACAGATCATTCTGTATGACAAAGTAGTATTAGATAACAAACCAAGTTATTCAACTGAATTACGGAGCCATAAGAAAATTATTGCCTCTCATTTTTAATCAAGCAGGCTCCAAGCCAGATTAGCCCCTGATGATGATGCTTTGGCTATTTCAACAGATTTTACTGCCACCAGAAAAGTTCCTCCCTCCTTTGCACCCTACAGTTTTCATTGCTGTGTATGTAACACACCCAATAAAGCCAGCTCTAGGTTTCAGGTGAGCCTCTACTTTCAGGGAGCAGTAACTGTTAAGACAACCTGTTGAAGGTAACTAAAAACACTTGTTTGTTTGGAAACAAACGTCTCCACCTTGTTTGGTTTGGGGTTTTTAATAAACATCCTGTTTAACTGTTGCTCACTGCAGAGATACAGGAGATTAACAGCTCTGAAAATTCAAGAGAATTAAGCACCAGTAGTTCTGCATTTCTTTCCATGACATCAGAGAATTCCCAGGTTATAGACGTGCATGGGATTTCATATGCATGAATGCTTCAGTGCCCTCCCACCAGTTCTCAGACTCTTTATTAGCCTCCGTAACCCAAGCAGAAGAATTCCACCACTGCTTTTAGGGGTCATCTAAGTAGAAGCTTCAAGACAAATTGTGCTGCTGAGGTCATAGAAATTCAGTAGCTAACTTGGCAGAGGAGAGCTTAGTTTTGTTTGCTGAGGGAGAGATGTGTATCTTTTTGCATGGTCCTCTTGGAAAAGATAAATTTCTGATCATAGCAGCTCATTTGTAGACAAAAAATTCATCAGTTGCCATCTTTTTTGGACTTGCTAAAATCTTTGGGACAGATCAGTGTTAATTTATACCATGGAAGGATCTGGACTAGCTCTATGAGATTTCTGATTTCTCATTCAGGCTGTGTTTTCCATGGATCCCTGCTGCATGAGCATCCTCATTAAGACAAGAGCAGTAGGGACCTGCCAGCACCTGCTCTCTGCTCCCCTTTTCCCTCTCCCTGCATTGTGCTCTGCTGGTTTTTATACCTTTTCTTCCATTTATTGCTCTTACATTGGAAATCAGATAGAACAGTCATAAAGAACAACAGCACCAAAGAAATAAAAGCCACAACAATAACAGATGAGAAAAAGAAATGCTAGTTAATGACATCTATCTAGGGAGATTCCTCCTTCGGGGAAGTGGAGCAATATGAAGGGCATTCAGAAGGAAGATAGACCCTCCACCCACTAAAATTCACTTTGCATCTTGATAACTTCTTAAACCTTCCTTTAGCTTCTCAGTGCTCTACTTGCTGGCTTGCTTTTCTTCTTCCCACTCTCATGCCTCCCTTTTCTCCCTGTTGCTTCTTTTGATTGACTTTGATCTGGGGAGTTGTTGTGGGTTTTGTTATTACCAGAGGAAGGAATTAGATTCACAAAGGAAGAGACAAGATTTCTTACTTTCCAATAAAGTTACTGACTGAAGCTCTTGCACTGATTTGTCACAGAATCATGGAATGGCCTGGGTTGGAAGGGACCTTAAAGCTCATCTGGTTCCAACCGTCCTGCCATGGGATGGGCAGGGACAACTTCCACCAGACCTGGTTGCTCTGAGCTCCACCCAGCCTGGCCGTGAAGACTTCCAAGGATGGGGCATCCACAACTTCTCTCAGAAACTTGTTCCAGTGCCTCACAGTACAGAATTTTTTTCCTAATATCTAATCTACACCTCCTCTCTTTCAGTTTGAAGTCATTCCCCTTGTCCTGTCACTACATGCCCTTGTAAATGTTTCAATTTTATTTTTATTGATTTGTCAAGTTTCTGTACACCCCAGCTTCACTTTAGTTCCAAAGTGTAACCAGAAGGATTACAAAATTGCCACCAAATCTCCACCAAAATTGCCTTTGTTCTGATGGCGTGGTCCTAGTTAGGAGCTCAGGTGTTGCAGCTAACTTTTTACCATAAAAAACATCCCAAGAGTTAATGGTGGAGTTTTGCGTTTGGTGAAGAGAAACGGCTAAAATGGCAGCTCTAACCTCACACATCTCTTCTCAATTAATGAGAGTTAACGAGCAAAACTAAGCGGACAGCAAGGGGACACCCACCCCGGGGTGGTGAGCAGCAGCTCGGGTTGGGGTGGGTCGGGGTAACCTGTTTGTCAGGGAGAGCTGGGGCAGGAGAAGGATCTGTACCCAGCCAATCTCTCTGGCTGTGTCTGAGCCGAGTGCCGGCCATGCAAGGTGTGAGGCACCTTCCTTGCCACGTATCTGGCAGCTGATGTGTTTTGTGCACTGCACAAGGGATTGGAAGCCACTACAGGAGTGAAAACCTCGCCTTTAGGTTTGGGCTTTCCTAGGGCAGGCTCCCATAGGCATGTGATTATTCTGTGAAGCGAAACAGAGCCCTCTCTGCACTGTGAGCTCGCATTGAATTCCTGCCTCATCCTGGAGGCATGGCTGCCCAGAGCAGTTCTGAGATTCAGACTTCTTAATAGCATGTGGGCAGACATAATCAAGCCCACAGCACAGTCTGCAGTAACCATCCTAAACCCAACTTTGCCCCTCTGCACTCGTTCTTCACAAGTACTCAGCTCCCACAATTTCAAAGCAATCTTTCAGAAAATCAATAGTTCTTCATCTCCTTCAGAATGAGAGCAAGTAGGACACTTGGACGTTTGCTTTGTAATCTCTTCAAAAATTGCTTTCTTGTCTTCCCAACAGAATTAGGAAACATTGCAGTACCAAAAAAAATAATATAGAAAAGATCTCAAGCTTTGTCAGCACACCGTCTCACTGGCAGGACCAATCTTTGCATTCCTTTTCATTTAGGGATTACCCTAAGCTCACTGCTCTGTTTATACCTTAGGCACACACACACATCCTTGTTCCTCGCACAGAGGAATTATTTGTTCTCACAACTCCACTTTTCGGGAGCCTGAAATGGTAAAATCTTTGACCATTTTAAAATTTCCGTTTTTCCCTCCCTCTTTCCTTTCCATGGCCCTTTAGCCATGAAACTGAACTGCTCTGCTCCCTCTGAATCCAGCCGAGGAGGGCTGGCTGGGCTTCCAATGCCGTCAGACACAGCACTGACCTTTCTTCCCTGATTGACAATGCGGGGTTTGTGCTAATGGGGTGACATCACTACACAGAGCTGGAATGCTCTCCCTGCTCTCTCTTTTGTCTCTGGGTATTTTTCTCCCACACTTTTCAAGGAAGTGTATCCCTAGGAAGGGTTGTAAGGAAGACAGTTACACAGTGCCTAAAAAATTATGTAGAAAACATCTTCAATTTCTCTCTATTTTTTCCCTGGTCACACTGGTTACTAACTACATATCCTGAGCCCTCACCACACACTGAATCTTCCTTTTCCTTCTTCCAGGCTGTGATCACTAATGTTATCTTTTGTGTTTGCTTTGCCTCACTGTCCTGAGATGTGCTGCTGGGGAGATTGGTTCCTCTTGGGTTTGAATTATAATTGTAGTTGTTGGCCTACTGTCCTTTTACAGCTCTAATTTTATTCAAACAACTTGTTAGTAGGATCCTTGTGCATCTGTACAGCAATAAATAGTTAATTGAGGTGCCTAATTTTGTGTTAAATTGTTGGCAGTTTATATTACCGAGCATCACAGCAGAAGTCAAGTTTTAAAAAAACACTTTAAAGAATACATGGCAGGGAAGAGGCCCCAAGGAAACTGAAAATATTAAGAGCTCTATTTAGCCATTTTGCGAGATTGGCTCACCCATTTCAGTGAGTACTATAACTTTTAAAGATGTTGCCTGTCCTGGTTTCAACTTTCTTAAAGCTTAAAAAAATTGTCTTCGTGCTGATTATAGATTGGCAGCCATGTGCCCAAACATGCAGCCTTGTCTAAGCCAACAAACCAGAGAAATACAGGGGATGGTTTTTTGTCAGAGGAGACAGAAGGAGCAGAGGTTTCCTGGTTTTCCCTTTCTCCCCTCTCCCGTGGCTGACATCCTGGGTGCTGCTAGCTCATGGTCTATATTTCCAGCCTGCTTCAGTGCCAAATGAAATGGATTAACTCAGATCCCAGGTACTTTAGTGAACCTGTTTACCCTGAGCTGTTTTAATTAGCACAGAAATGCACCAGGAGCTGCAGCAGTAGAAGAGAAGGGAAGTATTGACCAGGTGGAAGAAGCTCTCTTAAATCACTTGGGGCAGCCCTGCAGGGCCATGGCTGGCTGTATCCTTCCTTCAAGGAAGAAGGAATGATAAGACAGATAAAACACAGAGAGGGGAAAGGGGAAAGATTCAGCGAGAGGAAACAAATCCCATTACTATCCAAGATGACCCGAAGTTGGCAGGAAGAGGGATTTATCTGTTTTCCCTTTTTGCCTAAACAATGCCCACGTATTTCATAGGAGTACCCCATAGTCCTGGACACATTACATGATCCCCATGCTGCTCCTTCCCTTCTGCATCGGAGCACTGTGCAAGAAGGCAATGACAGCCACACTGATGACACACCTGGCATGATCAGGAAACTTCTCTCCATTATTTTCATTCTCTTTCCCACTTAATTTTGCATGTTGTCCTTAAAGACCAGGATTTGTTTCTTACATTCTGGTTCTGTCACATTTACCCTCAACTTTAGTTACCACGCTATTGTGAGCAACAGAAGGATTTGGAGTTGTCTTAATTTGAATATTAAGCCTAAGCTTAACCCTGACCCTAACCTTACTGTCTTTGCATGGGTGCCTAGTGAACTGATAGCAGTGAACAGTAATTATTAATACAGTTTAATATTTCTCTTATGTTTATAGCCTAATGAGTTTAGTGCTTTTCCTACTCAACACCACATAAACTATTACTACAGGAGTTTCAGCCTCAAATAGTAATTATGGTAATGTGGTTAAATCTCTGCAAACTACTATGAAAAGACCATGATTAACCTTGCCAAATTTCAGCCCAGAGCCAAATTTATTGGGTTTTTTTTATAAACAGGTTAAATACAGTGAGTAAAAATAGTGTTTAGACTGGAAGTGCTGACAAAACCTTTACTGCAGCAACGTGGACAATGCAGCTGTAATAATGGCAAGTGTGCCCTTATCACAGCAAGAAAAATGTAAGGAGTCCTGAATTTGCACTGAATGAGCCATTACTTATGTCTATCACAAAGAAACAAGAGTATTGAACAAAAAAAAAGATACATTAAAGGTTGGGGGTTTTTTTTCCCAAAAGAAAACTAAAAATAAAAATGATCAGATGTGACTCAGGCTTTCAAACAATAAAAATAGCAAGATAAAAGAACTAGGTTGCTTCATTGCCTAAAGAAATGGCTAGAATCTTAAAGAGTCTGAAACCTGATTGTGAGAGACTCACTTTATGGGCTGCTAAGGAGGTGCTGACCTTCATCATCAATAGATTGTCTGAGCCTTTGTGGTATTCAGCAGTAAAGGAAGTGCTTAAAAAGTCATCCCACTGAAAGATGGACTGGCAAAATCTCCAGCTCAGATCTCAGCATAGCTGTTGTCGGAGCACAGGCTCATTCAGAAAGTCTGTCTGTAAATCTAATACAGATAAATCTTCCTTCATTTTTAAGTGATAAAACTGGACCATCCTCACCTTTAGAGATGGATCAGGATATCTGGAATTCAATATAAGGGAAATTAATATAGAGGAGGGCAGCTAATGACCTGTCTGTTGTGGGGCTTTGGATGTGTTTTGTTAGAGCACTATATTTCTCTGTGCCAGAGGACATTGAAGGAGTGGGATAACACGAGCACCAGTCATGTAATTTCCCTGCACTTGCTCCACAGTTTCACCCGTTCCAGCAGCTGCTCTGAAATGGGCTGTAGCAGATGACTGCCCTGTGATTTCAAACAGCCTTCTGGGAGAAAAGGGCTGCTATAGATGAAAGACTTCAGCTCCTATAACTTTCTGGAAAAGTCCCACCCTTGGCTAGGCAGTACCCCAGCATGGAAGCCATCACACGTCTTCCAGCAGGGGGAATTAGCCGTGCTGGGAGATCAGGCTCCCACAGGGTGTGACAGACAGATGGGGCATCTCTGCACAAAATGCTCGTGTGTTGCAGACACAATCACGCTCTGGATGAAAAATGCTCTGATGTTATCCTCAAGAAGCCACGCAGCACTGAACATTCACAGCAGAGAGCACAAACTACAGATGGGCCCCTAGTGACTGGAGCTTCTGGGGCAGCAGAGGGGGCCCAGCCAGGCCACCCCGAGCAAGGCAGCTTCCACTTGTGCTGCAGGGGAAGGGAAAACGAACCAAAGCAGTTGCTACAGCAATCCCTGCCAGTTCTGATCAGGGTGGGGAGAGGGAGAATTACTGCTCTCTCCAGACCTAGTGCCTCATTTGTCTCTGGGTTCTAGCGGGGCATCTTACGGGGTGCGTTCCAACTCGGATCATGGGTCTCCTTGGACTGCTGCCACATGGTCGGGGCAAGGAAAGTGTTTCAGAGTAAGGAATGTGTTGCAGAGTAAGAAACGTACTCAAGACCCCTTTTGGCTTCCCAGCTACCATTCAGTCTCCCCAGACCTTCAAATCATGCCAGGGTATGATCCAGCAGCTCAGCACTGGGGAATCCCTCCTTTGCTTTGCTTCCTCCTGCACAGACTCTGCCATGACAGGCAACTGTGACCCTCAGAAACAGCAGCTTGTGTTGTCTGCTGACAGCTTTCACTGAGATTGGTAAAACAGACCTTTTTCTGCAGCACAGTCCCACAGAATGCATGTCCCAAAGAGCTGGAAACAGCAACGGAATGGTCCAGTTTCAAAGCAGCTTAATCCCCTCTGGGAACTACTGAAAGAAATTCCTCTCTCCTGTCACTCCACTCCAATCAAGGCTGAAAGGTTCTGCCTTGCTGTATGCAGATTCAGGAAGAAAGCACTTCAGCCTTTGGTATTTAGAAAGGTTTTACTTCACATCTGCAAGGCCAGAAGCTTTTTTGGTTGAAATCAAAGTTTAAATTCTGAAGAAAAAAGGGCTCATCAAAGCACTGGCAAAAAATTTAACAACTAGGTGCCAGCTGAAATGCCAGTGTGATTTACCAGCAGGTTCTTCTCTAATCTGATGTGAGATAATAGGAGAAGGTGTTGAAAGCAGAATCAAACTAGATACAGAACAAAAAGCATACGTAATAGGGTTCATAAAATTATGCACATAAGTAAGTTTACATTATCTAGTAGGCAGGCCACTCTCCCCAAGAAGGTTTTCTTAGATAGATTAGGAAATCAACAGACAAAACCAGAAGATTTTAGAAGAATAATGATGTTATTTTCATTTTGCATGCATATTTTCTTTCCATGTGAGCCTCTCCATTTGGAAAGACATGATTTCCTTAGTGATAGACCCAACAAAACACTTGGCTGTAGTAGGTGGTGGTGCCAGGTTCATACAACTCTCAGCAAAGATGAACCCTCAGATTTGCAGAAAGATTAATTTGCTTATCACAGACCAGGAAAATCATTCCTGAGAGCTCACAAATTTAGAGTAGTTTCCTTCTGACTATAGCACTAAATTGTCTATATATATTCCCCTGCCTAGTGATTAATGAGAAGCATTTTACAGCAAAGGCTTCCAAAATAAAAACCAGACATTTTAACAAAAATCTTGGGAAAACAGTTAACTGACAAAGATAATGATTTTCTGCAAGCTTTTCCCCGGACATGGGTTTGGGTTTTTTTCATTGAGATTGTGATTAAAGTGAGGCTGCCTGATATAATGTGCTTCCACTGCACAACCCAAAGTCATGTTAATCAGCTTGAATACCTGAAAACACAATAAGGACAGTGTAAATCCACTTGATACAGCAAAGTTCCCTTCTCTTGTCCATCAGAGAAATGTCTGCGAGTGACCAGGGAATTCCTGGTCAGCAGCTTTGCCTGTGGTAGCATTCTGGCAAGGAGAAGCCCACTAATCCTCCTCAAAGTCTCCTCAGTTCTATGTGGCTGCTCAGAGAAAACTTCCTGCAAACCTATATCTGATGCAGACTCATTTTCTAGATGTCTATCGGACCCTCAGTGAGCACCTCCCCAGGAGGCTGTGAAAGTCCCGTGTCCCCCCTCCAGAACAGGCTGCAGCCTCACCCTGCAGGGCCACAGGGAGCTCCAGAACAGGGCCCACGTGTGACAGTTCTGTTGGCATGACCTGGCACCGAGATCGTCAGGGCTCATCCCCTCAGCTGGGGCTGGGGCTGGCTGGAGTCTCTCTGCTCCGCTGCACAGTGAAGATAAATCATAATTTCCCAAATTGCCCAGTGTTGAAGCCAGAACTGGAAAACGTGGCTTCCAATCTTTAGGCTGTGCTATGGTTTGTTTTAAAAAGGGATTGAATGTCTTACAAACAGGTAAAATTGCTGCCAGATGCAAGTACATTAGCCTTCTCCAGCTGCTTTACTGCTGCCATTCAAAATAGCTTGCTATAAATATGATTCCTTTGAGCTCTATTCTGACAAGTGCAGAGCACTATCTGGGAAGGCCCAGTGGTTTTCCATCCCCACTGAACTCAGTAGGAGTTGTGATTGCTCAGCACATTGCTGAAAAAAGTCTGCTGAAATTACCTTAAATCACACAATTATCCCCTCACCTCTCGCTATTTTTCTTTCAGTCATGGAAGGAAGCAGGGAAACATAAAGTAAGGCAACAAAAGAAACGGTGCAGACAGAGCAAACCCTGAGCAAAAATCGGAAAGCAATGAAAAACAAGCTAGGACAAAAGAGGAAACACCATTAGAGGCTGGCAAGTGGATATTCCCCAGACCTCCACTTCATATTTCTGTGTCAAAACTAACGGAAATAGAAACAGAGTTGGTCTACACTGATGAGGTGGACATTTCCCCTGGGTTTGCCGAGTTTGTGAGGGTTGGTATCACACAAACAGCATGTCAACATTCCAGAAAACCTCCTAAGGACAGCACTTTGCACCACACAGACGAGCAGCTCCTCAGGACCCTCCGGGAAGGCAGCACCTGCTCCAGGCAGCAGCAGCAGCAGTGGCCCAGTTCCCCCCAGCACTGGAGGCACAGGGGCAAAGCAGCACCACCACCCCAGCAAAGGAGAGCAAAGCTCTCCTTGTGCTCACTGGGTGCAACAGAATCGGTGTCAACAAGGAGCACAATCCTGGGATGCGTAGGGTTGGATGAAAATCCTGGGATGCAATTTCATGTNGGGTGGCACTGGACTGAACCAAAAAATCTCAGGTGATTCTTTTATTTTCTCTAAGGCTCCTACTGTATTGACGTATAGGGGAAATCACAAAGTGAAAAAAAATGCTCCATTTTTTAATCCCAGCTCTATCAGGGACAAATGATATCTCAATAATCAGGGAAGTTCCCACTCTGCCCCAGCTGTCCACACACGAGTGCATCAAGTGTTTAATCTTTTGGTTAAACAAAAGTCCAGTTTAGCCTCTTTTTCCCCCTACAGTAGTTCCATCATGCACTCTGTTTCCCTTTTTCCTCTATACCAGAATATGGCCACTGGATTTAAATCCTTTTCCTCCCCATAGTGAGCAGCCCCCTTTGGATTCAGATGGCTTTGTCTACAGCAGCAAAGAATCCAAAAGCTGGGTTTTGTGGGAAAAGGTTTCTTGGTTGCCTGAGATACTAAAGAAATAATATGACTTTGGCTATGATCTTTGAAACTAATCTGTGATTTTCATGACTTTCTGCCTTTAAATACTCAAACTTGAGCTGTCTCAAGCAGCCCTGTTCTTTGATAAGTCCTTATTTCTGAGCTTTCAGAAGCAGAGCCCTTTCCAGTTTCAGGCTGAGCCCCCTAAAGGAGGGATCTACAGACCTTTGACTTTATTCAAACTCTCTTTTCCACCCTTGAGTTTTATCAGTATAATATGAGAAGAAAAGAGTAAAAGAGTGAGTACCTAACACTCTGGCAAGGTTGCAATTAATTTCACAGAGGGGACGGGAGGGGGGAGGAGGGAAGAGAGAGGAGGTGTAGGAAAGCCCAGCAGGTGGGTCACTGCTGCAGCCACCAGCCTCCTGTTTCCTGGAAGCCAGAGCCAGCAGCATTTACAGTAAAACTGATTGTTCAAAGTTGTATCATTATTCCCAGATTTCTCCAGTGCTGCTAATCTCAGTTAATTATATTGGAAATCCCTTGTATTATGACCATGTAATTCATAATGTGCCAGTAGAAGTCATGGTTCATAATAATCACATAATGGGCAAGGACTTAGACGTAATCAGATTTTAGTTACCCTGTCGTGTTTCCATAATGCTGCTCTAAAACCAACATAATCACAAAAAAGTACCAGTTATTTAAACATTTTTATCAGATTGATGTACAGTATCTTTCTCTCCCTCTCCCTCTTTTTTAAACAACGTAAGATAACAAAAATTGGATTACAATTGCTGGGAACAGACTATGATAAACTGTTTGCTTGTGTGCAGAATGAAATTTAATAATGGCATCAGTGTCTCGATTTTTAGCAGTGTTAGACCTGTTAAATAGTAGCACTCTGCAGCCAAAGGCTGCTTTCAAAGAGGCAGCATTAGAGCATTGTGCAAACAATATCTCCAAGAGCTCAGCTGTCTTATAAACCTTGAAAGATGCCCTATATCCTCACAATTAACCTGGCTGCTAACATTTACTGTGCAGATGAGGGCTTGACTTTTTCCACAATACATGATGCAAAAAACCCTTAGTAGCTGTAAGGATTTTTAAAGGCCAGTGTCTGCCTCTCAAATAAAACAGGAAAAAAGAGAAGAGAGGCACTTTCTATTTTACAGGAGTAGGGTTGGTGATGAGAATAGAGAACTTGTGAGCTGGACTCTCTGGACCCTCTCTAATGTTTTATCTCCACTCTGACCCCAATCACTTCAGCTGTGCACTTGGCATCCTGAAAAAGGGTCCAACTACACTTGTTTCAGTGCTGCACTGCCAAACTTAATTCAAAAGAATTTGTGAAATGTTAGAGGTTTTCAGCTGGCAAGTAAATATCCTATTTCTATTTTTTCTACCATACTGAAGGCACTTTATTTTGAAGCAATAAATATTATAGCAGTGAGTGAGTAAGGTCAGAAAGTGTCACCCTTTCCTAGTGCTTTTTCCCCCCCCTTACATTAAGAAATGAGCTGTGATGGGGACAAAAACACTTGTCACTTGAGACGAAAGAAGGCTTTGTCTCCTCCGAAGAGGAAATGAGAAGGTGGTGAGAGAATAGCTGGAGATTATAGAATTTCTTCCTGGAACTGTGGACAGAGTGACTGGGAAATCACGGAATTGTAGGGCTGGGGTTTCTCAGCAGTCTCTTAATCCAGCTCTCCTCTGAAGCAAAACACAGAACATCCCTGAAAGACACTTCTGTACTGTTTCTAAAAACCTCCAGTGAGACAGAGTTCTCTGTATCAGCAAGCTGATAGAGAGTTTCTCCACATCTTTCTTGCTGCAAAACAGCCCATGATGGCTTTGTATCCTTATTTGACATGAAGGGCAATTAGCCACCCTATTCTCTCTGCAACCTCCTAGCAGATCTCCTTTCAGTCTTCTCTGAATTAAATAAGTTCAGTGCTCTTAGTATTTCCTCCCAGGCCATGGTTTCTAAACCTCTGTATTTTTGTGGGTTTACTTTGTATTGTCTCCAATTTGCCTGTTTGTTGGGATAGAGACAAATTGGAGGTGGTGCAGAGAAAACCAAACTTGAGCTGCTGGATTGGAACTGTGGATGTTTTGCTCAATGTTTTTTTTTTAAGAAATAAACAAAAACTCCTCTGCATTTTGTGAGGGTGAAGAGACACGTGAGATGTAATAAGGTTTTGCTCAATGTTTTTCAAAAGTTACGGTTTCTGGTGCAAAATGTTCCAGAGATTTTTTCAGATTTAAGGAAATTAAGCCTTTAGTCTGACACTGCAACATTTTGAGTCAGAGATCCTGATCCAGAAAAGTGTGTGCATAGCATTAAATTTGAATAATATCCCTACAGCAAGTGCTAACTTACATATTGCAAATATCATACATTACTTGGCTCTTCTTTAAGCCAAAATGTCTTTCCTAGATCCATCTATGTACTCATGTCATATTATCATTCTTTAGATCCTGTTGTTTTGTAAACACACAAATAACAGGCAGTTCTGAAAAACTAGCACTAAAATTATTGGATTGGAAAAAGAAAACCAAAGTAAATTTATTAGAAAGGAAAATAGAAATGGTTGTTTAATTTAGAGACTTTATATATTGGACAGCACGCTGCAGATTACCACTGACATCAGGAAGGCAGAGTTATCAGGAGAAGAATTGGTGGTTTCTCACTATTTCTGCACTATTTAGCTACCATTAAATTAATCAGGAGGGACTTAGTCAGCTTCATTAAAGTTGGCCTGGGAGAGGAAAAAATAATGCTCCCTTGGAGAACTCTCACTGTTAGGGCTTAAGAATGAAGTGCTTTCTGTTGCTGGTGAGGAAAATAACTGCAGAAATTGGGGCATAGTCTTCACTCCCCTGTAATAGAGAATATCATAAATACACTACACTGATAAACACTGCAAATTTTCCTAAATTTTTGGCATCCATCTGTTGGAACGTAGGGAAACAGGACTTGAACATCTGGACTGGGATATGAAGGGTGTGAGAAATCACTCTTTAGCTTAAAACCTCAGTGGAAACCATATCATGTACATATCTCTATAAGACCTCTAGACAATTACTAACAGCTTAGACACAAAATAACATTAAACCTTTCTGAGGATCAAAAGATCTTGTCTCACACTAATCTCCTCATATCAGACAGCGTAAAAAACTTCAGAAACATCAGCCTGTTTAAGACCTGCCCAGATTTATATTTCAGAACCTGTTGTTCTGCACATAATCCTCCCCTGTGATTTAAAAATAAATGAGAAAGGTTCCTGGCTGCTGTGCACAGGAAGAAGCCCACAGCATGTCTGCACACAGCTTTGGGTGGGGAATATCTGAGGAATATCACGAAACACTTCCCACGTGCGAGGCAAAGGCCTCCAGCAGCGCGTGATTAACTCCCCAGGGTGCTGTGGTGGTGCCTTCCACAGGCTGGAGCATCTCCATTTCCCACCGACAGCTGTGGCAGGCACTGCTCCTGTGGCAGGAGAGAAGCCCTGGTGCCATCTCCTTTGCACACCTTGAGCGTTCAGCCCGACCTTCGCTGCTGCTCGCTGCCCTGTGATTCACTGCTCGCAGCCGAGGCTCTGTCACGGCCACACGCCCTCTTCCAGGCAAAAATACCTGCTGAAAGCTAAAATCTGGAGAGTGGCTGGGGCACCGGCGCCTTGGGGACATCATTTCACACCCATACAGAGCAAGGCAGCGTGGTCCAACCAAGCTTTTCGTCAGCTTCCTAATGTGAGAAGCAAAAATTGAGTATTTCTACATAAATACCTTAATGAGTAGAAGTTCATCTTAAGGAGTCTGTCTGCTGGTAGGGCACGCTGGAAAGGCACGAGCAGCTTGGCATCAGCACTCAAGGGGAGGGATGTAGGGAGTGCTGTAGGGAGTGCTGTAGGGTTGAGGATGTTTGGGCATGCTGCTGTTGTGCCCGCTGGGTCGGTGCCTCCCTGGGCAGGAAGGGCAGGGCACAGCCACGTTTCTGCCCACCCTCCCTGCCCCGCTGCTGCCTCTTTCTGCACCTGTGGCCTGAGGTCCACCAGTGTACGACTGTGTGGAGTCCCCTCCTTTTGCAGCACACAGACTGGAACTCCCGGCCATCCACTGGAAGGGAAAGGGTAGAAAGTGGGGCTTTGTGGAGATTTCCCTGTCCTCTCTCACTGAAAGGGCTGCGCGAAGACCAGACACTGTTTAACACCACGGAAGTCCTCAAGGGAGAGCACATTAAAGGCTGGATATTTATTTTGAGAATCAACTTTCTGCAGCTAAAAACCAGATTCAGAAATTATCATCAGCACAGGTCCTCTAGAAACTTCCTGGGAGTACACTTGGTCTTAGACAGAGAACATCAAAAATGACAGTCACTGACCCCCCCTCCCCAAAGCCTGAGTGTGAGATGCTGACTTCACTCTCTAGAAATATCCTTTAAACTTCTAATAAAAAAGTTGCTTCCTAAATACAGCCTACTCATTTAACTTGCTCAAAAAAATTAAAGAAAAAAATTCAGCAGTTTTTCTCTCCCTGTAGTCCCATCACTATATTTGAGGCTGCAAAGCCAAGAAATTGATTATTTTTTTTCGCCCTACTGATGCTTATTGTCTTTTATGGCTGCAGAAGATTTTAGACCAGGAATGTGAAGCTTACAGATGGCTCAAACCTGGCTTGTGCAATAGATAAAGTGGGAATCTGTTATAATGATCCATTTGGATATGCTCC
Source organism: Machaerirhynchus nigripectus (assembly GCA_013397975.1). Taxonomy (NCBI): domain Eukaryota; kingdom Metazoa; phylum Chordata; class Aves; order Passeriformes; family Dicruridae; genus Machaerirhynchus; species Machaerirhynchus nigripectus. The sequence goes on along the minus strand of VZRQ01002421.1, from coordinate 124,917 downwards.
CATGTTCTGATCACTGAATTTGAATCTATTAATCTTGTAGACATTTCCAGCATGCCCATCACCATGAAATAAAGCTGAGGAACTGCACAGCTATATGTCTGTAAGGATTCATGCTCCTGTTCTTGCCTGAGCTGCTGTTACATGTATGCCTTATAAAGTGCTTTTTTTCTCAAAGGAATACTACAGGTTGACCATAAAACAAAATATTTCCTCATTCGTGTGTGTGTACAAGAGCAAAATCTGTATTCCAGAAAGGACAAGCCATATTTCCAAATAATTTTGATGCCAAAGCAGATCAGTCAGTTTCTAATTAACTCTAATTGGCTTCCTCACATGCTTTTAAATTATTTACCTGGAGGTGACAGGTGCTCAAAAGCACCAAGTATTTTCTCCATACCCTGTAAATGTTAAGCAGTATACTTGATGAAAAATAATCACCCACCACTTGCCACTTACAACCAAAAGCCTCACTGACCTAAACAGATGCAAACCACATGTTTTACAATCACCAAGAAACACAGGCAAGGACCATGTGGGAGATTGCTCAGTAGGTAACATAAGCAGGGAGAAAAAAATAGAGAGAAAAGACAACAGGAATATTTGGGACAGCCTTGGGGAGGCATTAACCCATCTTGAAAGAAACTGATTCAACAGCCACCACCATGTGTGGCTCAGGGCATGCCATGTCTCTGCTGGTTGGACCTACAAAGGGCTTCCCCCAAGCCACAAACCCTTTAGGCACATGAACCCCACAGCTCCCTGCATCCCTCGTAGGCACTGTGATAGCCAAGGACAGATAAACACAAACGTGCAGTGCTGCCTCACCTCTCCCCATGGAAAGCAGTACCTTAGAGCTCACCTTGAAATGGAGTTTCCTCTCTGCTCAGGGCCCTAAGAAATTGGAGGTATTTATCCTCCCAGCTGCCACCTGCTCCTGGAAGGAATGGTGCAGGAACAGGGAGGGCAGAGCAGTTCCTGTTTAATTTGTGGCTCTGGACACTTCCTGGCTTGAGCCAAGGGAGCAAAAAAATGCCATAGGCAGGCAGCTTAATTTATAGCCACAAAATTAGGCACGTTGGGAGAAGACTCGAACACCACAAGCAGCTAATGCAGGCAAGCAGCAGCCAGAGAAGGTGTGCTGTTAAAGTATTTTTCATCTGAAATGTCTTTAAATCACAATGCTGCATACCTACCTAGGCTGCAGAGAGACAGAGATGCAGCCTGAAGTGGGCACCGAATTGGAGAGTGTTCATGGACTGATTTGAGAGTAACTTTATCCATGAGGACAGTTTAGAGAAAATGTGTTATTAAAGTACTTTATTTCCATTTAGAGACTCACACAGGCATACACAGACAGTAGGTGGTGACAGCTGCTACCAGAACCATTTGTTATCTTACTTCTGTTCAGCTTTTGACAGTGTGAAATGAATATAAATGCTGAAAAGCTTTACAGAGGTGAACCAAACAATAAAAAGTAGGGGGGAATGAATTCTGGTTAGGTTACTTTACGGAAGAGCTTTATTTCTGTTTATTCCTGAGGCATGGATGTGTGCTGTGTTTCCAATACTGACAATACTGCTGAGAGGATTCTTGGTGGACTTTACCAAATCCACACCACCCTGAGATGGTGAGAGCTGGCCTGGAAGCTAACTTTAATATCATTCCCAGAAACTGCATGAAAATAAGGCTTCAGCAAATTATTGCTTTTCGCTAATAATCTGTCCATCAAAATGGAGTGAACCTTTCACACAGTTTGCCTTAATAAAAGTGCTGGTGAGATATCTCTGTGTTTGGACTTAGCAGGAGCAAATCTCTTGGCATCAAAAGGATTAAATTAGTTGGCCTGAAATTATATTGCTTTTTCCAAGCAATCATGACAGCTCTCAGAATCTTGCTACAATATACTCACATCGCACCAGCTGACAGTTGCCTCTGAAAAAACCCATTCATTTTGGCCAGCTCCTCCTGTGAACATTATCAACAGACTGATGGTCCTGTTTCACAGTCCAAGAGGCATTTCTGAACTACACCCCTATCAAGAGGAAGCCCTGGTCTCAGCTTTGACTTTTGTCTGATTGTTTGGTTCTCGCTTTGGTTACATCTTGGATGCACTGACAAATTTTGTCCTCCAAGGGCAGTCTGTAAAGGAGATTTTGGCCTGTTGTACAGAATATAAAGTTCCTCAGAAACTATTGTAGTATATTGATTGCACAATATATATTTCATTAGAGCCTGGGGTATTTTTTTGGTTTGTTTTCTCTTTTTTTGCTTCCATGACTACTCCTGTTACCCTGACATTACTGATATAACAGGAATTCTCCATAAAATAGGGATTGGTAACAAGAGGCACAGATTTAGAGCACAGCACAGAGATTAATCTGAAGTCAAGCAGATATTTTCCTAATATCTTTCTTCCTGATTTAATGCTTCTAAGGCAAATTATTTACTATATGAGAAAGACCTCTAAGTTTGCACAGGGGGGGAGGTAAAACCTTTGTCTGAAGTGGGGCCAATAAAACAGGAATCAGTTGGGCTTAGGAGTGCTGCAGGGAACATCGTTAGCTTCTGTGGGAGGGAGAGATTCACGTCAAGTTTATTTTTATAAAGCAGCATCCACCTAGAAATGAGCACAAACTAAAATGCTATATCCTCTGAATTTGGTGGGCACTTGAAATCTCATTTTTGCAGAGAGGTCTTGGTTCCAAAAAAGGCCAGGAGAGTGACAGATAGGCAAAACCTGTCAGCCTTTGGGGAGCATAAAATATGGTTTTCAACTTCTCTAACATTCTGCCCCACCTGGTCACCAAATCCCTTCCATGTGCCTCTGGTTCCTGCTGGTTGTAGCTGAAGAAGGAATTGAGGCCTAGACAGGACTCAAAGATAAACCCCATGGCCATGTGAGGAGGGCTGGCTGAGTCCCACCCCAGCAGAGGTGAGGGCAGGCAACCTGTTAAACTCCTCTGGTCAAGTCAGTGCTCTCCAAATCCATGCTTTTCTGGACAGCAGTGGCTTTCTGAATAGAAATAAGGATCATTTCTCATAACTTAGCATATCTGAAGTACAGCTGGCTCCCAGCCAGTACTGTGTAACCAATAATGTGCCCAAGATAGCAAATGTGTCCTGCACACACATCATTATTACAAAATCCAGTGCTAGCTCTGCATAGAGCAGCTCATATGCCAAAAATATCATACGTATATATTATTTGAATTATCCATTTCAGAGCACGCTGCAGGAAGGCTAGTAAATTCAGTTCCTCTTACCTGCCATCTGCATTCATATTTAGGAGTGAATTATATGTTTTCAATATGTTTTCTAGCAAGTTATTTACACAAATCTCATTAAGAATAAAGACAGGGGGTTTATATACAATTCCTGATCTACTGACTGAAATTGCATACCAGGATGTCAGCGTGACTTTGAACAGAAGCTGGAAAGCTGTGCTGCATGAAATCATGTCACGCCTTTTATTCTCCATCCTGACGTTTCTTTTTCCTCTCTCCACTGAAACAAAACCACCACTAACTGGTTCTCCATTATGCTGGTTTCCTGCAGGATTTTTGATAGTGCCTAGTAGTGGTGAGGGCTGGATTACAGCTCAATATACAGAAAAGCAGTTTGTTTTCAGCCCTGTGTGAAGCTCGCTCTCAGGTTTTGGAAGTAATTTTCAGGAGTAGCCTTCCTTAGCAGACATTTTCTGGGATGCAGTCAGTGTTGAACTTGCCAGGTGCCTGATGTGCGATGCAGTGACGCTACCAGGCTGATTACTTGGACGCCTCTGAAGTGAAGGCATCTGGTTAGGACTGCCAGCTAGTAGAAGAAAAGGCACTAATTAAATATTTCTTGCCTTTTCAGGTTTGTCCCTCTGATTAACCACTTCAAAAATCACTCCAGGGAAAGCCACGCAGTTACCTTTAAAACACAGAGGCGCGATTAAACCTTCCTTTGCTAACAGAAAAATAGTAAAGGAAAAGGAAAGCAGTCAGCTCCAGCAAGGTTGGCAGGTTATTGCTGGATTCAAACTAGTTCTTAAGCCTTGCAGCTTGACAGGGCAAAGCCTGAGTGATCTTATGGAAGTTGCCAAAAGATCCCATTGCCACACACCATTTGACCAAATTTACTTGTTTTCCCAAGCTAATCTTGCCATCACAACGTGTCTGTAGCCACACATGCAGACAGATATCTGCTGGCACTCTCTTCTTTAAGGCAACCTGTACTCCTGAACTGAACATGCACCAAACCTCCAGCAGCGATCAGTAAACTGTTACCTTTGCCAGTTTCTGACATTTGAGCCTCTCACCTTGTTTTCAGTGAAAAAATCTTGAATGTGTCAATGTACAGATCACCAGAGCTCTAATTTAATCTTCCAAATAACTACCTGAATGATCAGCATTTCCATTGGTCTTTTACCAAAGCCATGGTGGGTTTGAGAGATCTTTTCCTGGCTTTCTTATAAACTAATGACTCTGAGATCCTTACTCATGAAATTTCCTTGCCTGCTGCTGCCAAAATTAAAGCCATAATACCACAACGAGATCTGTGCTGGGCTCATAAGGTTACAGGCTTGTTCTGTGACCTTTGACAAAGTAGTTTATCACAGGTGTTTACACAACTGTGGTTTCAGCAGTATATTTTTAAGTTCCTAAATATTGGAAGAGAAACCTCCTTTATCAGTGAAAGTTTAACATCATTAGAGTCAGTTCACCACTAATGCAAAAATCCCAGGTAGTGCTTTCATTCCTCACATTTCATTTATACACTGGGTAACTCTTCGAATGTTCTTCTAAATGGTCTGCAGCAATCTTCCAAAGGACGTGAGGACACAAGGTTTGCACAGTGACCTCCAGCTGTACAGAAACCCCCTTTTTAAAATTAAATTATTTCTGGAAAAAATATGCCTCGATACTGCATGGGCTACTCTCAGGTAGACTGTCTGAAAGTAAAAAATGCTGTTAGGTTTGTTAGCTATGGTAAAAAAGAGGCTATAAAGTATATTGAAAGTAGATTCTAGTAGATTTTCTACTTGAAAGTAAATTTCAAGTTATTAACCCCAGATGGTCTGTAAAGCTTCAAATGTTTAAATTGTGTGCTTCAATTTCAAAGTCTCTATAAGCTTTAGGATTTTGGCAAAATTTCCGCAGACCAAAAGCCCAAAGTAAGATATACCTGCAAATTTCTCAGTTTGGAATCAAAATAAATCAAAACATAACTCTGGGAAAAGGAACCCTCAATGGCACAAAATGGAGCTGCCTCTCCGAGCCCACACCTAAACTGTGACAAGACCTTAAGGTGTTTGGAGGAGTGTGATGGAGATGTTTTTGCCTTTTGCTTAAAGCACTCCAAAACCAATAGCACTTTTTAACTTCAACGTTAGTGCTGTTGGACAGCAGACTGCAGCGAGATACAGAAAGGTTGGTTCTGCCAGGTGAAACGTGGAAATTGCAAACAAATCTCCTCCCTGCTCATTATGTCTGTGCATGGCTCAGCCTTTCTTCCTCCCTTGCTTTCAGTGCAGCAGGGTTTCCCACAGTTTCAGCAATCTGTAGCTACAGCAGCTCCTTTGGATCCCTGGGAAATTTCCCTTTTTGTCTTCCCCTTTGAAACTCGGATTTGAGTCTTTCCACGACTCTTCTCCACACCCCCACCCACGCTGCCAAACCCAGCTTGCTGTCTCCTTCCTGCCTAATTCCTCCCCTGGGAGCTTCCCCAGGTGAGCTTCCTCAGGTGCTTTCTGGCACAGTCTTTGCCTCACCCACCGAAAACATTTGTTCAGAGTCAATATCCAGTGTCAGACCAGACAATGCCAGGGAGCAGTCCTTCCCCTGCAGCATGACCAAGTCCTTTTAGCAGAAAGGCCAGGAAAATGCAGTAAAAGGTGGTGAAACACACACAAAAAGCATCGCCTCCCTCAGGCCTTGGGAAACGGTGCTGTGCGGAGATGGCTCACCCAACAGAAACATTTTCCAGCGGTGTCTGTACTCCTACCAAAAACATCCTTGCAGCAGTGAGCAGATGGAATTGTGCATCTCACTCACAGCAGACACCAGGGCTACTTTGTGCGTTCATGTCTTTTCTGCTTTAGCACAGAAAGAACCATTTCTACCAAATTAAGGTGAATCTTGCTTTTGATGCCTGTTGCTGTTGTTTGTACGAACAAGTGTGGAAAGATATCTCTCAAATGCATTGGATTACTGTGGAAATGCTACACAGAAATCATGAGAGAGATTGGGATATAAAAAGTATAGAGCTCAGATGGTCCCAAACACAGACACATCCCTTTAGAAATATTACTCTGATTTTGTGAGATTAACGATTGAGTTATTATTAGTTTCTCTGAACTCTTACTCTGAGATGTCTTAGAGAAGACCTGACAGAACCCAATCTTCACTGAATTTATACATATTTTCTGAATCCTTATCTGTTCAGATACGGTTCAGAGAGACTCATGTCTTGGTTTCTGTTAGAGATAACTGAAGGGTTACACAGGTCTAAACATAACTCTTCATATCAGCTCTAAGGCCTGAGGAAACTCTGAAATGCAGCACTTTACACTGAAGGGATCCCTAAATGGTTCTTTTCTTCTCACAATCATTCAAGAACTTGGAAGTCCGGGGAGTAGCCTCAAATCTCTCATTCCCATAAATTTAGCAGAGGTCACAGCATGGCCAATTCAGTTGAAAAGTGTTATTACAGAAAAACTTGATGATACTTTTATGTTCACTGATGTGAACATAATTCTCTGGGTCTTTTAGCTACATATAGCCTGCCTTATCCACAGAGACACTTCAGCAGATAAATACGGTACCGTGAGCAAAGTTAAAAGTGATGAATATTCTGATTTATAACTTCCACTGATAACAAGATGATAGAAAATCTTAAAAATATGGGTGTTATTATATACACTGTGTAACTTCACTCAGCAGATAAGGGATGGGAAACCAAAAACATTGATCACACCTGAACTGGGGAGATACTTCCTTGAATGACCATTGTTGCCTGTAAAGAATTGAGCTGAGGTCTCTAACCAATGGACAAAAATATTAAATATAGGGTTAGCTCTGTAGGTGCCAAGTGTGGCTATGAATCTATAATCCTTCTCGCTTTTAAGGACCCCACACAGGGAAAAAAATGCATATATTGAAGAGCTTTTTTTTCCTGACAGATTTAATCATCTAAAGAGATCTGAACGGGCTGAGCTGACATTGCACCTCCTCAAGATCAACCACTGGATTGTAACTACAGAGGCAAAAGAAATTATTATAACTAAATTCATTAGGGGTGAGGAGCTGGACAAACAGGCCAGATTCTGCTCCTTCCACTTTAAAGCTGTGGTGAAAGGCAAACCAGACCCAAGAGAGAGTCCCTTGGTAATAATCCCAAAGGAGAGCCTGCCTTCCTCCACCTCAGGCTCCAGCTCCTCAGCTTTGGCCTCAGCACGATCCAAGAGTTTGAGCACACAGCCCAGATAAATATTACTTTGTTAATCTTCATTAGAAATCTACTTTTAAAGCTGATTCGCAGTGAAGTCACTTAGTCAGATGAAATCATTGCACACTAAACAATCCTGTTAGGGATGCTTATCCAAGCAAAGGGTGTTCAATTGCATTTCCATTAGCAGCACTATATGGTTATTGTCCTTAAAGACAGGGCTCTTAGACTTAATCTATTTTCTTAGAGCTGAGTTTTCTCAAGAACTAAAAGTTAATTTTTACTGTTTTCTGGCACTACAAAATCAGGTTGCCTGCATATAAATAAAACAGATTTGAGGACTGAAAGTGACCCTGCCCAGTACCTCAGTTCTGCCAGTGCTGAGAGCTCCCTGAAATTTTAAGAAGTTCTGGAGTATCTAAGTCTAATCATGCACATTATTAAATAGAACATTATTTAATGAGAAAGTCACCAGCTGTGGTGGACAGCAGGTGATTTATCTATCAGGAAAGGAGTATTTTTTTCCAAAAGAAATTACGATGTTTCTCTCTGTTGAATTCTGTACAGCTCAAGAAGACAGGAAAGATGCTTGATCTCATGCTTTTTACTTTCCGTAGCAGTTTTCTGGAAGGACAAGTCCTCCCATTAAATGAGGGGGAGATTTTCTGCTTTCCTTGCCTTGCTTCATTCTCTGCCTTCCCCCCTGTGGGACTAAGGCAGAGTTCAGCAGTGCTTTACTGAAGTAAGGAAATGACTCCTCCTTCCATCTTGACCTGAAGACAGACACAGATCTGGGGAGCCTGATGTTGAGCCTGAATTTTTGAAAACAGGAAATAAAGTATCTCTTTCCCCAACAGTGTTTTTTAGTTTTTAGTGTGTTCTCTGCTTTCCTGTCTGTCCCTCCTGGGAAGATGACACCACATTTTGTGTTATGTTCCCATATGATTTCTGTAGTTAATCTGCACTGATTTCTGTAGTTAACTTTAATCAAAGCCAGGGTATATTTTACTTTGGTTTTCTCCATTTATCAGTTACAAAAAGTGCTTTTAACTAAGAAATGGTGTATTATAACACTAGCATAGAGTGGCTTTGTTTCTTGCACAGCTTTGCACTAAAGGCATTGCTGTAGATGATCCCTTGAAGACATCTCCAAAAGATGTTTCCACTGTTGCCCCTGATATTGAGGCAGAACTTCTAATCTGCTACTTGAAAACTGGGGAAGCCTGGTATTGCTATGGAATCATTCACACAGGTGAAAATAAATGTTGATTTGATACACTGCTAAGGCAGAAAGCAAAAATTAAGCAAAGACTATGAATAAATCTTGCACAGGAGGAATCAGTCTAATAATGAGAAAAGAGGAATCAATAAAACACAACTCTCACATGGCACTGGTGCTTAGATGGGACTGATTCTCAGAATCTGAGACATTCAGCCACAACAGCCATGTACACATTACTGCTCTGACAGTGCAGAGGGGAAGGATATTGCAGGGGAGACACATCCATAGTTCATGGCACAGTTAAGACTGAAGTTAGACAAATACAAACATGCTCGGCCTCATATGACAGTAACAATATTATGAGCACTTGATCTCCTTCAAACCAGATTAGGTCAGGGATGGCTTCAAATTATTTCCATTGCATAATCCCTCATGGGCTCACTTGTGATCCACATCAAAGACCAGCACTACCAGCAGTGCATAAAGAAGCCAGAAACAAAACCTGCGCATGGTGGAGATAAAATTCCCATTAGTTTCAGATGAGTTAGGATTTTGTTGGGTTTGTGCTGCCTTTAATTAGCAATCAGGCACAACCACCATTTCTGTGTGCACGTCATGCCAGCAAACACCACATTATTGAGGCCTCCGCTCATTTTTTCCCTTGTTTGAGATGTATTAAGATGGACACTGCAATTAGTGCAGGGTGAGGGTTCCTTCATACAGTCACCTCAAATGACTGTAAGCACAGCAGCGTGGTTACAGCACGAGAGGAGGCACACGCTCCTGGCAGAGCGGAGGGATAAGGTGCGGTGTGGAAGCGCCGTGGTGGCATCAGGTTCATTCAGCTACACACGCAGCCATGGGATGTCTGAGCATCCTGACTTAATGCCACGGTCCTCAGCTCCCATCCCCACCCCTTTCCCAAGCAGTTTTGGCTTGGACAGCCATGGCTGCCTGCACACGTCGTGGGTGTGCATCCTTCGTTCTGCTCACGAGTACCATTCGGGGCTGGCAGCCTCAACGCCCAGGAGTAGCTAGAAAACAACAAACACTTCAAAAAAAAAGCACACCTCATACAAATTAAAAACCAACCACGCTTTTTTGTGGTTTCTCAAAGAAAAGGAAAAAAAAATATACATAAAGTTTGAGTGCACTCCCAGCTTTGGAGAAAATTATAAGTATTGCTCTCTTATTCTAATTGTGACTTCCAAGAACACTAAAATGCAAAAACCTTTTGGACAGATAAAGTAGAACAGAAAATACATTTTTTTACCTCATTTAATTTATCTTGATTTCAAAATGGTAAGATGAGATGACCCCAGTGCTACAGAAACTAAAACCTATTCAGATCTGCTTTAGCTTCTATTGTCTTAAAACAGAAACCCCTGATGCAGAGAGAAAATAAATGCAGTCAGATTGAGATCACTGGAAAACTGAAAACATGAGGGAAACATTTTTCACTTTTTTCCTTATATATAACTCTCATGTATAATCATACCAATTTGTTCTTAACTTCTTTAGTTACACAGCACAAACAAAAGTTGCAATCAGTAATGCCTATTTTCAATAAAATTCATTTAATAACTTGAAGAATGGGAGTAAATCCATTGAACATAGTGGGCACATTTTACAGTGAAGGAACTGACACAACACTATACCACTAAAAAATATTCTGAGACATAATTAACATAGAAAAAACCTGAAATACAATCAATGGCTATGGTTTTTTTTAAAAGATTAAAATGAATTACTCTGAGCTCTCCTGCTAAAAATAGCTTCCTGCCATCAGTTAACTAGTGCATATAGAATTTGTATTCCCATTGAGTTTTTATGTCATCACCACATTGTAATGGTTTGCTGGTAATCCTTTGGCGTTAATCATGAATCCAAATTAAAATATTCGTTCCTGCATTTATTTGCATTTACTGAAGTATTCTTTCTTTAATTTCATGTAAATTTCACAGCTCCTGCATTCGTTTCTGAAGCCCTATTAGCGAAAAATCAGCTTTAATATTCTCACCCGTAGTTGTATCAAATACACAGTAGTGGGTTTTGCTAGAGAGAAATCTTATAAAATACCACAACTAGAGAAAGAGAAAATAGAACAAAAATTTAAGTAGCTCGGTTTTAAAGTGTTCAAGAACAGGCATCTTCAGGGGAATAGCTTTCACATTCTTAAGGGAGGGAGACCAATTTATATCATCAGGTTTAGGTCCTGTATGAGGGGCCAAGTCTGGGTCCTCCTAAAAAGTGGAAATTGTATTCTCCGATTTCTTAATATTCAAGGCTGCCTTTAACTGATACAATTGAGAACACTGGCTGGGTTCTGATCATTTGTCAGGCTGATACAAAAGGTTTACCCTTTATGATCAAAAACTATTAAAACCACTTCTCATCCATCACAGCCCTGAGCAAACATGCCATGGATTGACCTCACCAAGCAACATTTGCTGTAACCTACCTGACCAGCACTTTTCATCATAAGATAGCCATCAAAATAATACCTAACTTGCAGTCTGAAGCTATAAAATGAATCACACGATATTTACGTGCCCCGTGGTCCTTTTGGCCCAGGCATTATGGCATACCAGGGTTTAATGATCTTAATAACCCCATATGGCTCGCTGAGAAATTAGATTTTCCCTTTGGTTGCAGAAGGCAATTTTCAATTACAGCAGATGGCAAAACAGTGAAGGTCTGAGAAGTCAAGAACTGACTAAGAAACCTCAGATTAGTACTTAGGCCTTATGTTGCTCAGCCTAATAATGTCAGTGGTTGAATTTTTGCCCCAAATGAAGACAGTCTTGAAGCAGAGCACGGCGTTTCAGCGGAGCAGTCCCCCAGTTCCCCCTGCTCTTCAGAGGCCAGGCACAACAGACACCCAGAAAGCCACAGCTGCCTAAGGAAAAACAGCCCTTGGTGTATCACATGCACGGCTCAGCAACCATTAAGATTCAATTTTATTGGAAATTGGAAAGAGCCATGCTGAACTCCAGGACAACTGAAGATGGAGATCCTTCAAAACAAAAGTAACTTTTTCAGTGAGATTTTATATCCCCTTACAGAGGTATTTTTTTTTGTTTATTTTGCTTTTTCACCCTGCGAGCAAGATAAAATAAATCTGCATTGAGAGCCTGTGACTTGCTGTCTGCACCTGGCAAAATCAAACAGAACCTTTCTATTGGAAAGATGCTTTTTGCCACTGCACCTGGTCCCCATGGCACACATGGGACTCCTCATCCTCAGCAAGGGAAAGAAGCTGCTCACCACAGGTTGGAAAGTGACACCTCTTCCCACTGGGATTGCTCTCCTGCCATAAGAAGCCCATGACTGGTGGTGGGAGGTGCACTGGGAAGTGCCATCTGGAAGGATGTTTGTGACCTGCCTCCTACCAGAGCATCTCTGGAGTTCATTCCCTGCCCTCCTATCCTTGATCTGGAAATTGTGGATGCAAGGGTTGAGGGGAGGAAGAGAAACCAGACTTCATAGCACCTTTCTGCAGTGTTACCTCTAGTAATGCCTGAAAAATATGTTCATGGTAATGAGGAGTGTTTTAAGGAGCTATTCAAGATCTTTGGGGGTTAGCAGAGATTTTCCTGTGTCCTTGCAGAGTCTGCTCCACAGCACGACCCGCTGCCAATTCTCTCCCTCCCAGAAAGGCTACGCACAGAGAATGCAATAAATCTGCAAAGCTTTCTTCTGCTCTGCCTTTTTATGTGTTCAGTGGAAGGCAGGGCTCTCTAATGCCTCTTGCACAATTCATAGGGAGACACATGAAGTAGAAAATAGCACCTCTGCTAAGTAGTACACGATTGCTTTAGTGATGAGTTAACAGAGGGAATCTCTTATGGAGGCACAGTAGGGGGGGGGAAGCTAAAACAGCTGAAGGCTCACAGATTTACTTCTAGATCCTCTGCATTTTTCCCAGTGACTTTTCAAACACTTACAAAAGGATTAAAATAATTAATAGTGATCAAGCTTTTATGCAGTATTTGTCAGAAGAAAAGACATCTCAAAAGACATCTGATCTTGGTCAGTGTATTATAGACTGGATCAGCCAGGACTCTTTAAACCAGATTATTCAAAATTTCAGACTAAAAATTCAGTATTCAGCTACTTCTGCATTCCCTAACTTCCTGACTTTGCACCTTTAAAATAGGACTATATTAACGTAACTTGAGAATTAAATTCTTGTGAAATATTAAATAATCAAAAATAAATAATGCAATGATGTGATGATACAGTGCAGTCAATGGGCATTAAAATGGAGGCAGAATAGAAGAAGAGCTCTAGAAAACCTTGGATTTTTAGGCTGAAATAGAAAAAGAAGAAATGTAATGACTGATACTCCTAACCTGTGGGAAGTCTGTGGTGCAATGTATACTTTGCTCTAAACTACTCTCCTAATCTTTTTGCCCCTTCAGAAAGGGGAATAAAAAGAAAGAGAAGAATTAGCAGCACCAAATTACTTCAGCAATTGTGTTAGGCATATTGCAATATACATAATAGATGAGATATCATTAATAAAGAGCTATTCCATTGAGATGCTCTGGATAATACAAACTAGAAATACTCTTAAAAAATAATTCCCTCTCATGCAGCATTTCAAGTACTTCTGTGTACTTCAATCTTTTATTACTTTTTAAATGAGCATCATTGTCTCTGGATTCTGATTCTCAACTCTGATTAATGTTATTTCCAGGTTGACATATCACTGGCATGGTTCTCATTTTATGGGCTGAGACTTCCTCCATTGGGGTCAAAGGCTACATTCCCCTTGGCTTTGAGGATGCTACCCAGCAAAAAGTTTTATCTGCACAAGGTGTGGTGGGATCCTATTAAGAAAAGGCACATTTGGGGAAAAAAGAAGAAACCTGGAAGACCTGCAGTTCCTTGTAGAAAGAGAAGTCTAACAGCACTGAACATTACAGCAGTGCTAATGGCATTGGGAAATTCGGTGGTACAGCTGCAAAACAAGAGGGCAACGCATTATGGAAACAAGAGAGGGAATGCAGAGTATCTCTACTTGTGCTACAATGTTTTGGGAGCTTCGAAACAAGATAGTTCTAAATATCTTTTTGTTCTGGACCAGAGAACATTCTCCTTTTTACCACCTTCACAGCTCAGGAATCGAGATCTGTATGGCACATTTATCATATGCTTGCCATTCAAAGCAAATTGCTGCTGCAAAACCTTTTAGCATGGCAGTTATATTTCACTTTGCTGACAGAGAAAAGGCGTTGTGTGAAACCTTTTTTGGGAACCCACACTTCCTCCCTTCCTGCCTGTTTAAATATGAAAACATCATGAGATGGTTTATTCTGTGCACTGACGGTCCTTGCCCATAGATGCCATAACTGCATTTATTTCTTTCTGATGGGTTGTGCAAA